>JAOPTO010002226.1:439217-669652 GCA_033822845.1 Tetrapedia diversipes | reverse complement strand
GTACGAACATTTACAATATCTTTTCCAAATACCGCGCATAAATTTTTACATGCAACCGATGCATTGCTTCCTTTTTGGAATTCATACAAAATGCAGTGTCGTAAATGCACTTTATCTACTGACATGTTTTTCACTTTAAACATCACAAGTAAATGAAGAACGGTAAAAAAGGACTCCATTTATATTATACAGCAGGTAAAAAGCAAAAAAAAATTCCCAATGACTCACTAGCCAGATGTTTTTTTTATTTACAAGAAAAATTACCTGCCTATTTAAAATACGACAGAACTTTCCCTCCAACCCAATAGTAATTCACAAATCACTTCACCCGGGGTTCTAAGAGTCGAAGTGATGGTCAAGGAAGGGACACCATCGCAAGAGCCGAGACAATACGTCACCTTTGAAATTAACCCTCTATGGGTCGAATTTTTGTTTTAAATATAACAAAATTGATGGAACGGAAAATCAACGATTATAATCCTACATATGCAGATGAAAAAAAATTTTCCACTTTAAACAATTTTGCATTATGGAACTATATACATGTAGGAGCCAGAAATTACCCATAGATTTATTAAGTTTTATTTATACTAATTAGGATTTAAGATTATGAAGGTTTAGTGGCGAAATTATTTCGTGGGGCGGCACTGCCTGCGCGGAGGGCAGAAGATCGTGAGCGAGCGAAACGGAGTTGTTGTAAAAACGATTTTGTCACGAGATGTTGTTTTTTTTATTATATAGAAGACGTCCATCCTTTGTTCATTCCGTGCGCAATGTTCATGTAATTGTAACCTAACTCTCTTTTGTACTATTTTAAAATATATAATCTTTTATTGTTTCCTACATACATATTAATATGTATACCCAATCTCATGAAAGAAACAAATTATTTGTTAAAATGTCAATAAATTAGCATGTGACCTGAAAGTTACACAGGCCCATAGAGGATTAAGAAACGTTTTTGCGGTCGATAACACACCTCGTTGCAACGATTCCAACATTCGACGGTGTCGAGAATGTTGAAGTTTTAAGCGCGTACGCCATTCTTGGCCCTGTTGCACGATATATATGCAAATGTATGGCAATCCACGGCACACGCGGCTTATCATTGTTTAAGAAGTAAGTCAATAACAAATGTGTCTGTCAGCGTTACCGTTTCTCCTTTTGAACGATTTTGCAGTTCCCCAAGTTTCGTGTCCAATCGTTTTACGCGTAACGTTTTGTGAATCGTACGTGTCGCCAATGACAAAAGAGCCGGTTGCTTTTCAGCGTTTCGTCATATTCAAATAGCTCGCGTGTACTGTTCCGTATGAAAGTTTGTAAGGATTGAAAAATGATTTTTGCAATCTTGCTATATGACTATACAACTTTTACGGATTAGTATCAATTACGCTGGAGTAGGGAAGGACTTTGTGTAGCGTTAGAGGTTGACATTCTTCTAGCGTATTAAAAGCCACGCCAATCTTGTTGCACAACTGTACTTTATACGAATTTATTTCGTGTCGTTTTTATTAATAAATAACATCGCAATGAACTTGTTCATTGGTTTAATTTTATTAGCTCTTGTTCGTTCATATTAATGAACGATGATTATTATCTTTGTTATACTTGAAAATTAACAGATTGCAAACAGAACAATATGTAAACTGATGTATCATTAATTACACGAATTAAAAGTAATATATGTATCGTGTTCGTAAAAAAATTAAAATTATATCCGATCGGATGGGATTTAGTGGTATTTATATAAATTAAACTTTGTAGACCAAGCAATTTTCAAGAAAATTCTTTCGACGTTACATTTACCTGCTGCAAATAACTACAAGCAATAATTCAATTAAATAAGTGACGTGCATTTATCGTATACCTGAGAACTCCAATTATTGTTATAAACACGATATCGTATAACCCATATTTCAAATTGTATTTGCATTTACATCGCTCTCAATTTTATACTCTGTAAACGTGATTGCCGTATCGAATAGCTGTAAGACTCAGCATTACCATTTTTGCATTTAATATCTATATTTACCCGACATTTTGATTTATCATTTTATAAATGACACAAAAGTTATAAAGTGTAGCAGAAAATGCCATCGTAACATCGAAAGACTTGTGTACACTAATAAAGTACTTATAAAAAACAATAAAAGCACGTAAAAAGAAACACAGCACAATTGTTTTAACCCTTTACTGCATGAACTAATAAAGCGTTAAAAAAAAAAATTGTTTCACGGTGGAAATAGCTTTATTTAATTATCAATAAGACGTATTAAAAGAAAAATAATGTAAAGTTTCATATTTTGGTGCATGCGAGACCAAATATGGAATCGAAAAAAAAACTAGTTGTGAAGTATGGAAAACTATTATCATATAGTTTTAGCCACTATTATCGGAAAAATTATTATCCGTCGAGAAAGATCAGTATATCGACTCCATGAAAATATTTTTTCTGTCAGAAAGTATTTACGTTTTACTCTGTTATCATTTTCTGAAAATCAATCACTCGCACCTCAATTCTGCTTTTTCACCCATTTGCAGAAAAAGTGAGATTATTTTGAAATATCATAAAACCGTAGACAATTTTTTCGCGTTTTATTATTGCTAAATATATATTTGATGGATTAAAATAGTTTGAATTATCTTATAATACTTAATTTGGAAATAAAATTGAATCAAAACTGCAATACCATATATGGGCCCGTATGCGATAAAGGGTTAACACATTGTTGACCGAAAAAAAAGCGCATCATTCACTTGGTTTGGTTTCGGAGATCATACAGTGTAATTGTTGTTCAGCATACCACAAGCTGTGTTTTTCGCTAATAAAACTCGTCAAGTAGTGTTTCTTTAGAAATAAAAAAAAATTGTTTGACAAACATTGCGTTATCAATAAATAGCGTATGTTTTACAAATTTCTTAGCGGTCCCTGATGTGTTAAAAGTTGAATGATAAATAAAATTTATTAAAGTTTGTTTATATTGTTTTACTTCCACATCCAATTACGAAATAATAACCGGTGACACGAGATGAATTTTCAATAAAATTGCCGGTCAACAATGTGTTAACAAGAAACACTCGCGAGTCTCGGAACAGAAAAAGCTTCTACAAATGATCAATAAATTTCGTGCACACAGCAGTTGAAGTCCAACGAGTGTTACGAAGCGCACTTAACCGCATAAGAGTTCTTATACGAATAGAAATCCTCGTCTTTCTCTACAGCTCGAAGTTCAATTATCGCGCGATACGTATACAACGGTTTTTCAGCAATCAACTTGTAACAATCTCGCAATCGTATTGTACGAAATCGTGTTCAGTAAAAGTAATACAGAAGGTTGTTACACCGACGTGTTATTAACGCTTTATCGACCGCGTAACTTATTGCACACGCACTTCCGATCGGCTTATTTTGGCGTGGATGCATCGCTAATGAATTGATCGCAATAATTTTCTTCGAGTAATTGATAGTTTAACATGTCTTTACAGTACACATACGATATCGTTCGAAACAGTCACCTTTGTGTAAGGAAACATTACAAAATTTACAGACTAATTGTAAGCAAGTAAAAGCTGATTAACCACTTGCACTATTTTGACGAGTTTGACTCGTGATGAAAATTTTAGGCCAAACATGGATGTCACGAGTCGGGCTCGTTGTTCAGTTCCAGACCAAACATGAATATCACGAGCTTGACTCGTACTCGACATTTCAGGCCGAACATGAATATCACGAATCTGACTCGTGGTCTTAATTTCGGGCAAAATTGATATTTAATTGTTTATTTATATTGTGTCTTTCAGTTTTAGGTTTGATATTAGTGAGATAATCAGAAAACTTATTTGAGTTCAAATACTACCACCGCGGATTTGCTTTTACATATTTTTATTTCGTTATTAATTAATTATATTATTATTACTTATTCAGAATTTGTTTTAATCTTATGTGATAATTAAAGTATATATAAAAGTTTTTGATTCAAATTCATTTGAATTTCACAAGAGTTCCATCGCGTGGATAAGATGGATCTCAAGTTTCGGCACGCGCGCTCCACCGCGACAATTGCGGCAGCCGCGTTTGGCCTGACTTTTTCCGAGGTTCCGAATAGTGCAAGGGGTTAATAGGCTTCCGGTCAATAAAGGGTTAAAAGACACGTATTGACACGCTCTTGGTTACTGCGGAATTACGGTAACTCGAAAATTAAACTACTGTCCCTCTACGGACGTTAAAAGGATTCAAGAAAAAAGGCAAAATGGCGAAAAACTTCCTAATCCTGAAAAATAGCATTAACGGCACGTTCGTGTCATAAATGCCGATGGAAAACTTTCCACGGCTGTTCCGTAGGACGGAACACGTATGCTTATGCAAAATTAACATACAAGTGTGTTACAGTTACCGTTTATGCACAGAAACTTGAAAGACGAAGAGATGCATCGAGGAAATATTAAAACGTTCATGATTTATAACCGCTGCCTCTTAATACTTATCGACAGCGTGTTACATAATTCAATCTCCGTTTACCGGAATGTCAAATAATTGATTTATCGAAGTGTAAGATTTATTGGGTGCATCATTTTGCTTTCACACGTCGTTTGCCGACTTAATCGCCTCGAATTAAAGTAAACGGGGGGAGAATAAGTAGCTCGCCAATTTGCCTTGCGTAACCTAATTAGTTGATAGAGTGTACTCGAGCTCTTGTTTCGTTTTATCCATTTTAATCTACGAGCCGTACACCGGTGATTCGTACAGAGGCGCGTAACGCTAAGTGCACTTTCGTAGCGTACACGGTTAGCGAGTTGAAAATAGAAAGTCCGCGAAGGTTTGAAATAATCGCAAAATCGTGATGTATATCGTGTCATCAGGCATATCGCGAAGCTGATCGATCGATAGTGTAATACTGTCTGTATTACGGCCGATGCCTCCCCACCACCTGCCATCGATCGAAGCTATATAAAACATCCAAATAAAGAATAGTCAGTCACTCCCAAAAGGTGTACAATATTCTTCATACCTCTTAATATTTAATTCTTCTAATCCCTTAACTTTACCTTATCAAAAGTTTACCATAGTATTAGTGTAGGAATGCGATCGAGTGGATGCGGGTTTGGAATATTGAAATGCGTGCCGTCCACGTGGAATACTTCAGTCTGGAGCGTTTAAAAATCAAAGGGTTAACAGATTTCGTGCCACGTGGCCTGACGATCAAGTTTACCGTGTACCACCGGTGGTACACGCAGTCATATTTATTTAATGCGCTGAAAGCATATATTTTATTACAAATATTGTGGTAATGTATAGATTTAAGGGTTAGTATTGTAAGATGGTACGTTTGGTGTGTGTCTCTGGGCGTGAAAGATGAGAACTTGAGAAAACAGTGCGACTGAGAAATTCTGGGTGGTCGTGACGGAATGCGTAGAGTGAGCAAGGTTGACAATTAGAATGAAAGGAAACGAGTGTTTGGAAGAATATATGACGGGGAAAATTGGGAGCGTGAGGCAGAAAGTATTGGACGGTGAAGCAGAAAGTATTTGACGGTGAAGGCGGAAGGTATTGGACGAAAGGTTTTGATCGTGAACGTAGAAAGAGTGTTAAAGTTGCTAAGTTGTAAAGTCGTTTAAGTTGTTTTTGTTAAATTGTTTTAAATATACTTTTATTAATACTTTAATCGCTTCACTTTCATTTTTCACACCTGAATTCCATCTTCCGTTCTACATTTTATAGAACTTTCCTATATTAGTATACTTTAAAATATCAATAAAAGAACCACCACTAGTTATTCATAAAACCGTACAGTCGAGCAAGAGCGGCTGTTCCCTTCAAAAAGTGACAAGCCCCCACCTGGCCCCGTCACAATAGCGGTGGGATCAAGTGTAACATGTGTATGTGCACTGTATGTGCTTATTCTATGTATGTACTCGTGAAGTACAATAAAGCTTAGATAACTGCTGGCCATTTTTGCTGGGATAAGTGAAAGATCCCTGTTACCCGTCCCTATTACTGTGAATTACTCCCATTGACGAGCCAACAGTTGATTTTGTTTTGTTTCGTGTAATTGTTTAGCCGAATTAGGTTCAAGAAACGGGGATACCGCTACATCTACTACCTATCGAGGTAAAACGCGTTTACAATCGAGATAAAATGCATCTACTATCGAGGTACTACCGTACTTGGATTAGACAAACTGGTTTTGTGTTTTAGAACGAACTTCGTTCGTGTGGGAATTGGGTTTGGAAATGCAAGTATATACTTTAAGGTTACAGAGAAGAAAACAGTGTACTTTAAGAAAACAGTGTTCGAATCTAAGAATGCCGTGCGATGAAATTTCGCTCAAATTCAATATTGCAAACAGAAACCACAGGTTTGTCCTTTAATTCGAGTACTGGTGAAAAGTACCAATCAGTTTGATCAAGATCCGATAATATAACACAACAAATTAAGTTATAATAACAAGTTATTTACAAAGAGTTCGAAGCTACCTCGTTTTGGTGTGCGTCTGCATACAATTATTTTTCTTCCTCGAAATACTTACGAGGTGTTCGAAATTTCACAGACACGTTTGAACCTACTTGCGTGTGCGTATTCGATCCTGTCGCCACTGGAATCGATCGACGTTCTTGATCGATTTACAGATAACTGAAAATCTGCAGAAGAATGAAAGGCTGCTGGAATCAGCGATAAGATCTTGCAATTTCTGTTTAGAGCAATTAGGCGTATAGATTACATTTTGGAACGTGTTAAGCGTTAGGTATCGGATATCTTAAAACCAGCACGATATTTTTAAACAGATACAGAAGTCTGGCCGTAAATCAGTTTCAATAGTTATGTAATGCTGCATTATACTTTGTCTTATCTATAGCGATCTGCGATCCAAGAAACATGTAAGAGAGGTACAAATTAAAACCATGAACAACGTTAATCGTTGTAGCTTTGTGGTAAAAGTAGCGATACTGGTTAATTTGTTAATTTTTTGCAATGCGATAAATCTTAGCAATTTCTTAAACACATCCTAACGTTTAATTTTATTATAATTGTTTGTAATTCTTATTTCTTTCAAGAAATTTTATCGCCGGCACGTACGATATACATTTATTCAAGATTAGAAACAGGTATAAAAAGTCAATTACAACCAATTGTGTCTGTTTCAATTAATAGTTGAACAAACAAAAATTCTGACCGCTTGTGTGTTTATATTATAAATTAAACGCGATGGATGAAGTAACTAGTTTAACGATAAATAACCAAATAATACAGAAAAATATAAATAAGAGCGCTTATGACTAGTGGTTCTTGTTACGTAAAAGGGACAAAACTTTTGCACTCTTCTAATACATCAGATCTAACATCTATAAAATTGATGAGATACTATTCCCAATTAGATCTCTTATCATAGAAGCAATTAATCGGCAAGATCGCATACCGATTTTATTAAAAACATGCAGATCAATCGGTTTCGCGATTCACTCTGATATTTCACTCTGGCTCTGTACGCTTCGCGTGGTTTAATTTTAAACCAAAGAAAGTTCGGGACACGGTCGAAGCTTATGTTATTTTGATACGCGCGCACCTTAAAACTGCTCCAGAAAAGATGCGGTGAAAGTGAACGAAAAATGATCTGATTATCCTGCAAAAGAGACCGATCGCGGCGAACACTTTCCTTTGTGTCGTGGTATGAGTGCGTACACTCGCCCCGTTCTCAATTACACGCCAGCAGCGTGAAAGAGCCTTTCTTCCTAGGGGGCAGAGCAAATAATGAAGGCGATTTTAATCAGACCTTATTAGCACATCTTTCCTGGTCTCCTGGCTTCTGCCTTCGGTTCGATCGTTCTAACAGATAGATCCGTCACCTATGAACCGTGAATTTTCCTCGTTCCGCCTTATTGTGTGCCCATTTTTAATACCCACGGCTTTCCTGTTTTCTCGAACCGCGATTATCTATCCTCGAATGTTCTATGATCTAACTGTGTGCTGATTAAAATCGAATCTTTGGCGGAAGAGTTGCGTAAACAAAAGATGATCTCGAATAGGGACACATTACTTTATATGTAGATCTTCGTTTGTGTTTATATTGTATACAGTAACGGACAAAAGTTTAAGACGAGAGGACAATGTAGAACATAGTTTTATGGTCTGCAAATATTGTCTGTACATCCATTATTATTATTATTACAGTGGAACGCTATTTATTGATTAGCACAGAATGCAAATTTTGTTTATCATGCTATTCCTTACAAATTAGTTTAGTTAGTTTAATCTCGTTGACTCTTTAGTCTTAAACTTTTATCTACTACTGTAGTTTTATGGTTTGCATTCATTTTTATTGTTATTATGGTAGAACACTATTTATTGATTAGCACAGAATGCAAATTTTGTTTATCATGCTATTCCTTATGAATTTGTTTAATTTCGTTGACTTTTTGGTCTTAAAATTTTGTCTACTACTGCAGTTTTATGGTTTGCATTCATTTTTATTGTTATTATAATAGAACACTATTTATTGATTAGCACAGAATGCAAATTTTGTTTATCATGCTATTCCTTACAAATTAGTTTAGTTAGTTTAATCTCGTTGACTCTTTAGTCTTAAACTTTTATCTACTACTGTAGTTTTATGGTTTGCATTCATTTTTATTGTTATTATGGTAGAACACTATTTATTGATTAGCACAGAATGCAAATTTTGTTTATCATGCTATTCCTTATGAATTTGTTTAATTTCGTTGACTTTTTGGTCTTAAAATTTTGTCTACTACTGCAGTTTTATGGTTTGCATTCATTTTTATTGTTATTATAATAGAACACTATTTATTGATTAGCACAGAATGCAAATTTTGTTTATCATGCTATTCCTTATAAATTAGTTTAGTTAGTTTAATTTCATTGACTCTTTGGTCTTAAACTCATCTCCGCTACTGTACGTATGTTACGGAGAAAATTAGGAAAGAGATGTCTCGAGAACGAATCCAAAAATGAAATTTTATTATTTCTCTTGGCTTCTCCTTTTCTGTAAACTCGTCTCCTTTCGACGTACTCTGTATACTAGTCACCTGGCGCTCGTTAAGCGTTAAAAATTCTTTTCCTCCTGCTTGACACAGGAAATAGCAAGCATCACTGGTATTTGCTAAATGAATAACGACCAACGGGTCCAATCAGCTAGCCTTGAACGCTACGTAACGAATTCCTGAGGGTCCACGACCTGGACGGGTTGTCCGTGCATCTTTCATGGCCAAGGTGATCGGCGTGTCGGTCAACTGGACGATCGATTCTCTTCGCCGCAGACCACGGCTGCGTGTGCGTTTGTGATAGCGATAAAGTAACCGAGTCACTTTCACGCGGCGATTCGGTGAACGCGAGAGACCTCGAAAGCGTCGATGCGCTGAAACTGGCGAGGAAATAGCCTTACTGCCACGAAGAAAGGGACGTAGAAGCCCGCGAAATGCTTCCCGATCGGGTACAACTTGACTTTCCTGCATCCGTTTCGCCGTGATTCTTGCTAATCGTTTAACGGCTTCCTTGAAATCGGTCCAGCCAGGGTACACTTCTTCTTGGTTGCTACTGTCTACCGAAATACGATGAACTTAGTGTTTCGCTAATGCGATGACAGCCGTGGTAAATAAAAAATTAACGCACTTATTGAGAGAAGAATGTGTAAGAAGAATCGATAGCGTTATGAATGAAGTTGGTGGGAAATGTTGGGTTGAAACGACTGAAGAAATAGATTTTATAAGTAAAATCTAATCTCTATCTTATTAGGAAATAGAAATTCTTGAGTTGTCTTAAAGATTACGAGAAGTTGTAGAAAACAATTAAGTATACTTTACAGAGCGAATAAATAATTGTACTAATTAAACATCGTGTTATACATGAGTATGTACCTAATTTTCCTTGAAAACGGTATTTAAAGGGTGAGTTCATTGTCACCAGTGTGCTATAAATATTAGTTACCGAATGATTTTTAAGCAATACTGTTTATCGATCGACAGCATTCAGACGAAACTAATTTTAACCGTATTTAGATGATTTCAGACCATTTAATTGCAACATACACATTGTATTGTTGCAAGAAACACTGAAAATTATACGACGCCCTATCAGTTTGTTTGGTACTGTATTAAATTTATAATATCTCTTGCTCTTGACCGTTCAAGACTCGATCGATCTTGGCAGTGACATCATCCGCAGCTATCAAACAGCTCGTCTTCGAGCGTGGTCTTCCAACCGACGATCTTCACAACCTGACTGAGTAAGAGAGACACCAGCACGATGAATAATTCCCCGGCGAGGGAAGAACGAAAAGTATTCCAGCCTGCTCGAGGCACGGAGAAAGTGGTTTGGTACGAGTTTTATACGGTGCGAGCTCATCCAAGTCGGCCGTGACTGGTAATCGGAGAAGAACCGACTCTGTGGGTGTCTGTGCCATGGATTCATCATCTCGTCCCTCGACTTCTGTCTACGATGATCTACGATCAAGCGCTCGCGGATCAGGATGGATGCGTGCACGTGTATGAATATTCATCGTTCATTTCACTGAATCCATAAATCGCGACGCGTCGAGGGTCGGAAACCTGTTAATTATGGATCGACGATTTTGAATACGTATTGATATACGCGCGTTTCGCTGCACGACTCCGATTGTTTCAGCTGCTAATCGGTATCCGTCGGAAAAAATGTCTGTTGTGATTTTGGCATAGTTTGCTGTTCAACACGTTCGTCGCCACGTCACCCGTATTTGGGTGACGCTCTTTTTCTTAACGTTAAATAGGATTTTTAATTGGAATTTTAAAATGAATTCAATCGAATAAGCATTGAAGTATAATACATATGAATATGAAATGCATAAAATAAAAATAAAAAGGTAAAATTTTTGCTGTTTTTATATTTTCTGACCCCAGTTTTCTATGTAATCGGATTTGGGTCCAACGAGAAACTCAACCAAATCACGCTGGACGACGAACGTGTTAAACAAATCTTAGAATATTAAATTATTCGTTTATTTGAAAATATTTTAGAAGAGTGCTCGTTTGAAAATAACAGATGTTGAATATAGATAAACTGTTAGCTTTAAGGTAAATTTACAAATTGGCATCGTTTTATTTGATTGTATGTCTTTGAAAGGGAAAATAATTTTAAGATATTTAAAAAAATGCGGATAAATTTTATCGTACAATAGAAATTTCTCATTCTGAGTATTATTGTGGGGTTGTTCGGAAAGTTTATTTTGATTTTTATTATTTGTGAAACAAAGAGATTTTATGAGTTTTGGAATTTTTAACTTAATTTCGAACATGGTGAAAAGTTATAAGAAACAATGGTATAGAGTTTATTAAGTAGTGAAATAATGACATATTAACCCTTTGCACTCGGCTGTCCCCTGTCATGGGACATCGTAATCCTAGCATATGATAGTTTCGCAAATTTTCAGACTCTACTTCAGACCCGGGCGTTAAATAGTCATATATGTAAATCTTAATATACGACTTAACTAAACTAAATGAAGTTTAATATACGTGAATCATAGTAAATATTTCGAATTTGAACATTTTTGAAGTTGGTATCATTAAACGACTAACGGTTACCTCTCGAGTGCAAAGGGTTAACCCTTTAACTGCAGTAGACGAATTAACTGGTCATTGAAATAAGTTTTTCCAGGTCAGCTCCTTTGTTAAAGGGTTAAAAACCTTTTTCCATTATAGTATTTTCAGCTGTTTCTTAAATCAGGTACTATGTTCCAAGACAAAAGTTTCTGTAAGTTATAGACCAGCGGTGATCGAACTTTATCACTACAAGAAACACGTTTTGTTTATTAACCCTTTGCACTCGGCTATCCCCTCTCATAGGACATCGTAATCCTAGCATATGGTAGTTTCGCAAATTTTCAGACTTTAGTTCAGACCCGGACGTTAAATAGTCATATATGTAAATTTTAATATACGACTTAACTAAACTAAATGAAGTTTAATATACGTGAATCATGGTAAATATTTCGAATTTGAAAATTTGTGAAGTTAGTATCATTAAACGACTAACGGCCACCTCTCGAGTGCAAAGGGTTAAGCTGCCTTATTCATTGAAAGATCGGTAGGAATCTTCTGTCCAGACTAATAAATCGTTAAAAAAATAGTGTTTCGGAATAAATTTTATCAAATTAAGAAGCTATACGTTTTTATAATATGACAAGGAATTAAAATGTCTTTAAAACTGATCTAGGAATGATTTTCTAAACAATTTCAGTAGCTGCTCTAAAGTATACGTGCCAATTATTCTGACTATTCGGATATCGTTTCGATTCAGACAAAAAGCTTTGACGTAAGTTAACTTGAGTAAATCTGTGGAAAGTTAATCACGGTGTAACCGAAACCGCTATCGGATTGATATGCTAATGTAGCTTCGAAAGAAGTGGTAGGATATCGGTTTCTCTTATTCAACCGGATTCAGATAATCTAAGTCAGATCTGCAATCAGGTGTGTCCATCTGCGATGTTTTATTAAGACGTTTGCGCTCGAATGCTGGTGAACGTTGTGAATCTTAAGTGGAGGACTTCATCGTGCTGCAACGAAATGACTGATTTCAAGCTTTAACTCGTAGGCAGACTGTTCACTTTTTTACGCTAAACCGCCGGCTGATTAACTATTTTCTTCTGAAATTATTGAAAAATGTACCCAACCATGTAAGCTGCATTCCACCCGAGAAATGTTCAACGTAACACAGGAATTGATGTTTACCACTGGCGCTTTCGTTGGACTCGCCTCTAACTTCCCGTTTCGCTTTCTCTTATTACAATAGAACCTTTAGGTTCTTTGCACCTTCATCTAATTTCCGAGGCCGACCGTTTATTCGCTACAGTTTATTCTTATGCATCTTACAATTTCGATCGGTTTTACGATCACACGTAAACGCAAATGTGTTTTGCTTGCCTCCCCGTTTCCGGGGCCCGATGTTTCGCCCAACCGTTATTTCATAACGTTCACGAATCATATCTGCGTGTTCGAGCACTGTTCGATGGAACTTTTACAACGAAGATTTCTTCGTTTCACCGTTACTGCATCCAGAGTTACGGTCGAGCTACAGTTCGCGTAATGATCGATACAAATCACGTGTCCTTACTCAGATAACCAGCTGGAGAACGTTTCATTCCCCTTTTCAGCTGGGAAGTTACGATCGCACGGACGAGTACACGGATATTAACGGAGAAAGGACGCGACACGGCGTCAGCTTCTGTCACTTGCCTTACATGTATTTACAGGAAGACTCGGTGAGATATAAAGAGATAAATCACCTAGGGATACGTCGCTGATCTGATTGACGTTGAAATTGTTCTGTAAAGTGAAACGTATGGCTTGTGATTGTACGTTGGTTTTGAATAAGATCGTTGCTTTGACAAACGCCTATTATTCTTGAGAGAAATCTGTTTAAACGAAGTATGAAACGTCTAACGATAAATTTACACAGTCCAACGGTAAAAGGATTGTATCTTTTGCTTCGAAAGGAAGACTTCTATTTGCACCAACGAAGAAAAAAAGAAAGCTTTTGGTGGATACTAATTGTTTGGGCGTATTGATAGCCAACGCAACTTGTATCTTCTAATGGCTGGGTTAAATAATTGACAACACTTTTTTTCTCTACTTATTAAATTTAATGGATACTAGTGCTACGATCATGGGTCTGCGGGCGAGTGACCTGGTCGGATGCTTACAAGGTTCTGTCCGCATGAGGGGGAGTACTGGAAGTGTTCTTCAGAGTTCCCGGTGCTCTCCCATTTCGCTGAAGAAGGCCACCGTGGAGGTTTTAGCAGGTAAAAATCCTGCATAACCTCGCCATCCCCCCCAGGGTGGTGGGGGATCTTTTCGAAGATTTCCTCCACGTAAAAAAAAAAAAAAAAAAGGTTCTGTCCGCGTGCGGTAAAAATGCTTATATATATATATCTCGTGTAATCGGATGTTGGTAGATATCTCGGGTACTCGGATGTTGGGAGATATCTTGCGTGATCGAATGTGGCGGAATGTTTATAGATATTTTGTGTGATTGAATGTTTAGAGACATCTCAAATGATCTGAGATATCGCGCTGCTATCCTTAGCTTACGTCACTATCGAATGTTTGGAGATATCTCGCTGATACCTCCAGCTTATAATACCACCATTGTCCTTATTCTTATTAACTAAGGACCGAACAGCTTTATTTGTGTTCAAGCGAAAAGATACTTTGCTCTATAACATAGAGTCGGAAATTAATAAATCTTAGATTACGTCGTTATTTATATTGCTAATGATAAACAGTTCGTGGAATACAATGAACATGATAGTTTGTCCGTTTCTAACGTAAATTCGCAGAAAGTTTTAGAAATTCTACGTTTCGTTACATATTGTACACCTACTAAGGAGAAGCAACACGAAGAAACGTTGTTCAATAGAAATTAATTTAAATCATGCCGCAGCCATATTGCGATTCCTCATTATCGCGCTTCAACGCAATCACGATCATAAAATTGATTCCGCTATTGTAAGCGCGACCCTAATTGGATTTCAACGGATCGCGAACACTACCATCCATCAAAAGCTATCGAAACTTTTATATATTTCTGCAACGTTCACTTCGCTACTATTAGCTAATAAGGTCATGTGCAATTTTTGTAATAACGAGGATCCTTAATCCTCGACGTGCAATTACATTTTGATGCCGTGAAATCATATTTTCGTTGCCTGTATTACTCTGATAAGTATAATACAATTAAGTATTCCATGTATTTATTAAAAAATGCGCGAATTATAAGTACGGATACTTAAATATACATCGAATCATACAAGCGTGTTTAATTCCAAACATTGATCTCTAATTCATTCCTGCGTTTGATCAAACACAACTCTAAAGAGTATGTCACAAATATAGTACTCTTACATGTGTAATCATTTTATATGTTACTCAGTTCAACAAAGTATATTGATTCTTCCAGCTCGCAAGTTGTTCTAATTAAACGTTAACACTATTCCTACTACAACCGGTCAAATGACCGTTTTTAAAATTTCGATTACAATTTCATAGCTACAATGTAATTGAATCGTCTTTAAACTTTAGACTTTTCCTCAAATATACGTATAATACATTTTTCAATATTCACTTCTTTTTTCATTGTTTACTTTCTGAGAAAAATTTATAGTCTGCTTTACCTACCACGACCGGTCAACTGACCGTTTTCAAAATTTCAGTTAGAATTTCCTATATATAATGTAATTGAATCGCTTTTAAACTGTACAACTTTTCCTCAAATATACGTATAATACATTTTTCAATATTCACTTTTTTCTTCATTGTTTATTTTCCGAGAAAAATTTGTAGTCTGTCTCACGTGGGAAAATCGCGGTAGTAATAGGTATCCGTAAAGTGTCGGTAGGAATAGTGTTAAAATCGTCGCACAGTTATCCACAGGGTGTGAAGAAAATTCTGTCCCTTTTCATTGAGCTTCTTTCAACACAATTAAGATTACTTTAATCGATAAGATTACCTATTCTACGCATCTTACCACATTACTACATAAACAGTACACCAGCAAACTGAAAAAGAAAAAGGACATGCGAATTCGTCGAACAAAGTAGATTGGTGAGCTTAAACGTTTGCAGAAAAGAACATCATCACTTTTAACGAAGGGATACGTGTTTAATTCAACGAGTTTCTTCGAGTTTCTCTCGCACTAACGAGGAAGCGATTCGATGACCGAGAAGACGGATCGTAGAGGACAGTATCCTGAAAAGTTGGACGATTTCTCCGTTTCAGCTGTGCCCAGGCAGGGCGATCGAAAAGGCGAGCGATACTTGACAAAGTAGCCGTTACAAATAGCGCGTCCTTATTTACGTGAGTTGACCAGCGGGAGAATGTCTCACCTGCCATTTTCGTCAGCCGATCGAACGGCCGGTCGGGCTCGCGAGCGTACATCTGATCCTGACATAAGCCGTGCAAGGAGGTCGGCGAAAGAGACACCAGCGGCGACGTTACTTCACCAGATCGGATCGCTTAAATGGTGCGAGATATGAGGAACTCGCTTTACCCGGCATCCGTAGAAACCTCGCCGCTCCCGCCGGTCTTTCCTACCCCTTTACTAGTTCCTTTTTCTCCTTTTTCTTCCCGTCGCTCTCGACAAAAGCGTCGACGCAACCGGCTCTGGACACGTTTCCTACCGCGGTGTCTATTTGCATGCGAGGGGACCGCAAGCTGAGATCGAACGAACACACATTTTTCTTGCCAGCAGTTTAGATGCGAGTGTTTGCTTTTCTGGCAAATTTAATCCTAATCTTAACACTTCACCGACCGAGGGAACCTGTTAACGTTTAGCTAACCGTACGGTGCCATATCTAACCGGATACTGTTCATCGCGTATAGAGAATTTGTTAAAAATTGTACTTTGGAAAAACAGAAAATGCATTTGACGAACTGTGAACAACACTAGTTTAAGATTAACTAGGAACAAAAGTAAATGGAATTAACACTAGAACTACCGACAATCAAAGCGTACTTATTTGCACGGAAGAGATCACATTGGAAATTACATGAAAAAATACGGAATACATAAGAAATAAATCTTTATTTATACCTTTTACGGAAAATCATAGGAAATTTTGGAAGCTTTACCACAGTGAATTTATAAGGTTGCTATAAGTAATAATCAACCAGTCATTTTGACTGCTGTGGTAGTTCTAGTGTTAATGACAAAGGACAGAATGGGAGAACTCCCCATTCGATGCGTTAAGTGTTAATTTCAGTCTAAATTATAATGAATTTAACGCTACTGACGGATCAGATTCGTTCAGAATATATTTTCGTCCGATCGCGATTTTCCAATGTTATTTAACAAAGTTCAACGTTAATAATGTCGTTTAATATCGAGTTCTCTCGAACGTGTTATTAATACTGCTCATTCATCCAATACAGTACCCATTCCGGTTTTCTGCTGGTCATAACTTGCATCGATCATAATTGATAACTAGCGAATTGTAATTATCTATAATTGCGCTTAATTAAGTGGATAGTTTGCCCAAGAAAGATCGTTAAATGGTCTGAAGCCGCTTAAGCAAAACGCTTGACGCTTTGTGTTCAAGGTACAACGTTAGACAATTTTTGAGCGATCACGATTACTGCAATAATAATAACCAGCATCTAATAGCGGAGCAAAGTGAAACTGAAACCAATCCTTGTTTCCGCCGAATCGTGAAGGATTAAACTGAAGAACATGCAATCGTGCCAATTTCAACTCGCTGTGAGAATTTAATTACGGTCCCGCGTTATATCAGGTATGCAGCGAAGAAAATCGCGAACGAAGCGTCGAACCGATCGATTAAAAGTGAAACTCACGGTGGATTGGCCAAACAATTCACAAATAATTGTCTGTAATATGGTTGAAATTGGGATTTCACGCGACTAACGTCCCAAGTTAGTCGTGACCGCGCGAGAGGAGAAAGGACGGAGGCGCGCACCTACTGAGAATTAGCTTGAGACCGATTTCGTGGACGTTGCGAGCTGCGATTTTGCAAAAGACCGGGGAGCTGAAACGTGCGTCGAATGGGTGTCGCACGAGCGCACCCACGATTGGCTCACATGTCAAGCTCGTTAGCCTGGCATTCGGTCGCCTCTCGAAATTGTTCTCGCTCGCAATTACGAGGTGTTGTGTGTCTTTCGAAAGTATGCGTCAGGGGAGGTGGTGGTAGGAAGGCGAAGAGAGAAAGACTCTGGAATTTCTGCTATTTAAATGAGCGACCGTCTTTGCAAATTAGTTCCTGAACGCTGTAGCAAGTGTGCCGCTCGGAATCTTTCCTGGCGTTGCTATTGTTGAGGTGATCGATCTGTTCGAGAGTTTCGTAGACGGGTCGTAAATTTTGCATATTGATTCTTAAATATTATGTCTGTGTAAAAGTTACTATGGTTTTTAAAGTAAGACACGTTTCTTTTGATCGTACTTGTAATTTGCATATTAAAATTATTCCATTCTACTTTCGACTATATTTTGACGTATTTTAAATCGCGGAAACTATTTGCATAAATGGTGTTCTTTGCGGTTCTTTCGTTTACTGGTATGCGAGAGACGAAAATTAAAGTGTTAAATTTGCTGCTTAAGTTCTACCTTTGGATCTTTCAAAACGAAAGATATGATAACTTAATAGTTTCCAAAGAAAGAAAAGATTAATGTAGTTATTGCAGAAATAGTCATGAAGAAATTTTTTAAAGGATATTTTTTCGTAATTCATCAGACATTCAAAGAGATTTTTATCCTCGTTTAGTGATTTATGATGATTGTACGAGAACATTATCCTTTCAATTTCTATTTCAAAGATTTCTAAAAATTACGAATCACGTAACTTCTAGACGAACAAAGATTATTGGAAACAACACTTGGTTAGTCCAAGGTTTAAAACAAAGCATCGTACATTTTTCAGTATGCTTTTCACCTTTAATACGCTATATAAGACGCCGCTAACTCGATTAAACGTAACCGTACCAGCTCGTTGATTGAGCAATGAAAACATTTTCAGTAGTTTACGTTCCGTGTGGAAAATCACGATTATTACGACAATAAAGATCATCGAGAAAGGCTTGTTATTAGAAAATTCTTCACTGGCCACGGAGTTCGTTCTCCTTTTATGATCAAAGCGAACGTCTACAGGGAAAACCGGAAAAGCGAAAGGAACCGTTGCAACGGCCTGAAGGTATTTCTGGCATTTAATTAGCAATCATTTTGCAAATAGCTCGTTAAGGAAGACGTGTTATTGGGACGTTTGTGTTCGGTGAGTTTTTGCGATCCGGAAGAATTTCTACAAAACGTGATATGTTACTGTACCGAACTTTTGACAGCCAACACAATTTTTTGTCGGCGTTCGTACATACGTAGAGATAATAATAATCATAGAATATTCAAAGTAAGAAGTATATTTTAATATTACTGTTGATTGCTTCAAATCTGATATTTCTGATATTTCCATAGTGGTCAGGTGAAACGAGAAATGTCAAGTTTTCAAGAAATTTTAGTTCGCGTATGAATTAAAGCTTACAATATAAAATTTATATGTTCATCAGAAAAAATATTAGATAGTCTTGATTCGAAAGGTTTTTGTTAACAAATTACCAGATAAATTAATTTTATTTTTCTTATTTTTTTAATTTTATAATTTCTTAACGGTAGGCTTGTGCCTTCTGCCTTACCATAACTTACTCTTATCTTATTCAGCGTTCTTGTTTATTATTTGTGCTAAGCAAACCGGTATAAAATAATTTATATCGTAGAAATGAAAGTAAAGAAGTATCGATAATAATTGGTATTTGAAACTGTAATCAACAATATTTTTGAATGTGAAACTACAATATATGACATATCGTTTCAATTTACTGCCGTAAATTTGTTTCCTTATTTCGTGTTCCATACTGTGAAACGCTCGTTGCAATTCAATTTTTAAACTGTTCATGCCCAACGACGTGGTATTATTTCGTACAAATTTTTAAAGGCATTATGTGCGAAATTTCAATAACAACGTCACTTATTTCACGTGCAATGATTAATACCTGCACATGAATCAAGGCAAAGATTGCAAGATAGAAACGTTGGATGGTGGATACTGCGAGCCAAACGACCTGATCACGTCTATCTGTTTACGCATAATTATGTGAAATTGCTGGACAGAATGGTGCACTCGGATAAGGAAACCTCGGCGAACACACGTGAATATTATGGCTGACATTGATACTTGCTTCGGGGCTATGTAGTTACGTTCGACAGTGAAATTCAAGTGTTTTTTGTTCAGAAGTACATATTATTATTGTTGTTGCGCAACCTTCGATAGCATAGAATTACATATTCTTTATAATAATATACTGGAAAATATGTAAAAGAATTATATACTTTAACGAAGATAGAAATGCGATACTCGGAATGATATATCATTTTATAAAGTAAATCGTGTAATTTAAAATATAGCTATGCCAAATTATCGTTTGATTAAAATTTGTTTTAACAGTTGTTAAAAGTTACGTAATCGGGTAAAACAACTGTGTTGAAATCAAATTTAATTAACAGATTAAAAAATCGAATCTTAAGAGTGCTGTTGTTGAGAATAATCTGAGGAGAACACGTTAAATGTTAATTTACATAATAATTGTTTTCCCATTGGACCATATCAATTTAATTCTCTCTGTTTTCCTCCATGATAAACTTGATAAGCCCCGTAAACGGTATAAACCTATAATTAAGGATGCAGCAAGCTTTGAATTTGATTTACGTGCACGGTATTAAATTGACTCGAATTGAATTGAACTGATGGATTAAATTTTACACATCACGATTACTGTACCTTCGAGTAACAAAATATGTGGTATTCTGAAATTTGTTTCTTGCAACAGTATTCTTAATTGTATTCGACCAAATTTCAAAGCCGCGAGATTATAATTTGAGAAGAACGTAATTCCGTAATCTCAATTGATACATCACGTCAACGCTGTTCGAGTTGTTGGTTCGTGTGTAGTCTAAGACTTCCAATTATCTATGCAATTGTAAACATCGTCAATTAGCAATGAAGCGTGAACTGGATTTCAATGCAGCAGCCTTGCTCTATATGTCTTTCCGTTTCCTTCCCACAGTCCCACTTATGTCTTTTACATGTTCATGAGTTCTCTGGGCGATATCTAATTGCACGATCAATAAATTACCATCCGCTTAAATTAGTCATTCCAACGATTTTAATTATCCAATCGTTACACGATCAAACCCTTTTACTGTGAACCATGTGATGCAGAAAGAGAACGTAACTGTAATATTTCTTTCGCATTTTGTAATTAGAAGTTACAGAAATTTCATTGCTGTTCATTTCAATACCATTATTCTTGAAAAGAAAAGAATATTTTGTATACAATTTTTATTTCAATTAAATTTTATGTCACGTTAAAACGATAACATTTAATTACTTGAGTTAAATGACAAGAGTGTATTACAGTTTAACCTCTGATCATTAATTGTGAAATGTGGCAATCGTGCAACAGATATTGTGCAAAATATTCTGAAGTTTTGTAGTTTCAACGCAGAAGATGCCTTGTACATTCGTCGCACGTTTTTCAACCATTTCGATGTTAACGGTGCGACTTGCTTTGCAATTGCGTTAAGGGTCATTCGAATGCATCTGAGGGACCGCTTTCTAACTTGAACATTAACTACATTTTGCAATACAACGTACTGTTTATCATTCCTCAGCAGCGCGTCGAGGATCCGTGTTTCAGCGTATAACCCGATGAACGTTTACCGTTTTTCGTTCAAACCTCTTCATTTTCCGTTGTATGTTCCAAAACACTCCGATCGTGAAAAACACAACCGTTAACATGTTTATTGTAAGATAAGATAAAATAACTTTATTGTTTTCCCTATGGGATTACAAGAAAGTTCCGTTCCTTTACATCCTATTTATTTTCTCACCTCGCGTATTTCTTATATAAAGATTAAATTAACAAAAAAATAAAATAAAATTCAATTAAAATTAACAATAAGTATAGAAAGAAAAATTCCAATATAATAATAACCTTACATACTATTATGTTTATGGACACTATTTATACGTTAGTATCCCACTCTCCCGTTTCTCCTCTTTGGTTCTCTTTCACTTTCTTCCCTGCCTTCAACTATATTTCCCTCTTTATCTACTTGCTCTCCTCTTCTCCTCTAGAGCTCTGATGACGTTCTGATATTATTTCTGATAACCCCAGATTCGTGAATCGCGACTTACACGCGACACGACGCAATGCAATAACTAAACCCGGCTAATTTTACGGATAATCCCTCTGTTGAATCGTTTTACGTTTATATCGTTACTGCAAATCGGAAATTTCATAGCTGTCATGTGAATACCCTTAGTAGTAGTCCTTAACCTTTTGAGTGCTATGAACGCATATATGCGTCTGACGAAAGTTGCTCGTACGGACTATGGATCTATATATGCGTTTGTCAATTTTTTCGATCTTTCGCTTACTGCAACGCGATTGTCAGTGTACGAGTAACAATACTCCATCTCCAGCAACAGCGCGCCACCCTTAGGCTAAGAGTATTCAGCACTGAAAGGGTTAATTCTTGAAATTCGCCTTAGGCGCGACGTGCGAGAGAGTGGGTGACGCGAGGAAAACAATGGAACCTGGAGAGACGAGAAAGGCGATGAAAGCGTGGCTCACGTGCGTGAAATGTGTGAAAATGGAGAAGGTGAAAAATTAGTGTTAAATGTTAGGATTAAATATATATATATATCGAAAGTATGAGAGTAGGCTAAGTTACAATATAAACCAAGTCCATGTTCTAGGCCGAGAAGGCTGAATTTAAATAAAATACTACTACTACTACTATATATATCAAGAGTAAGGTATTAAATAAAGACTTATAAATAAATAGAAAATATAAATTAAGGGATTCTTTATCTCCAGCGATAGCGCATCGTCCCTTCAAAACGCTTAGGCCAAGAGTATTCAGCACTCAAAGGGTTAATGTGTTCTTTCTCTACTATCGGCAATATACGATATATTTCGTGAGTTTCATGATTTCTTCACATTCCATAAAAGTTTTGTTCAAAACTATTGTCTTTTACGAGAAACACATTAATTTCCCTACAAAAAATACATCTAACTTTGCCTGCCGTACATTTAAATTTTGTCCTGAAACAGCCGAACGATTAAGCGTTAGTGATCTATACATCTATCGTACACCCAAGATCAGCATTTCTGAAATAAACAAACAAACAAAAAATATCTAACTGTGTCTCCTTTCCTTCCAAAAAAAAAAGAGAACACGTCGAGAACAAATTTTCGTCGCCGGGGTTCAATCGATCGAGGGTACAGAAAATTCGTAATCGCGATTCTGTATCTCCATCTGAACGCTTCCATTGAATTACACGTACGATCGGGGTCCATCGTACACGAATCGCCGTGTGAAGCCTGCCTTATCCACCGTCTCGTCTGGTTGGACGGACTATAAAATCGGTATCGCAACGCGCTGCATGCAACGGAATAACGGAATCGACGGAGATCAACGGCCGAGCTTTATGGTTTTATGGGAGCACGGGCCCTGATAGTTTCGCGCGAGCGTCATACTCTGATTAGCTTGCCGACTTCACTTCGCGGTGGCCAGCGAACCGAGCGCTCGTAAAGCACGTAGCCACGTGTAAACGCGGTTGCATCGACACGTGCATTATCTTCGCGGACGGGCCCGTGACCGACCGCTTGCTTCGAACCAAACAACGTTTATAAAATCGCTTCGTTGAATCTTTCGTCTTAAACTTTTGTCAGCTACTGTACGTAACGCGGACGGACATACAGTGGCTCCAAAAAGTATTCGTACACTGTATCACAAATAAATTCGTTTGACCTTGCAATTCTGATTCTGATAGAAGTGTTTAATAAAACTTTGCGGGTATGTAGATCGTAATAGTATACGTATGAATTAATCTCTTCTTTTCATCTAAATGTCATTTTAACCCTTTGCACTCGAGAGGTGATCGTTAGTCGTTTAATGATACCAACTTCAAAAATTTTCAAATTCGAAATATTTACTATGATTCACGTATATTAAACTTCATTTAGTTTAGATAAGTCGTATATTAAAATTTACATATGTGACTATTTAACACTATTCCTACCACAACCGGTCAAATTACAGTTGATACAGTTAAAGTGGATATAACACTCGAAGTGATAGTAGTCACGATAGTGGAATACGGTTTCATTTAATACAGTAGCTGTGATTGTAGTCTACATAGTCAAGGTGATCATAGTCATCGAGGTTAAGGTTTCTACAGTCAAGGTGTCTCTGACCGCCATAGTTAAGATTCCTATAGCCGTCATAGTCAGTGTCATTGCAGCCACTGCATTTGATGCGCTTATAGTCACTGTAACTAATGCTTTCTAAGGTGACCAGGTTCACCGATCAAAATATTGCGTTTATCAATAACTCTGATGGAGCATAGCACAGCTATACGTCCTTAATCATTATTTTTCCATTATTCTTCCGTCAAATTGTTTCATCGAATTGTATCGATAGTTGCATAAGATATGAAAATGAGTAACACGAGGTGTAGGACTCGCGGATTAGATGTCCTGTTGAGCGACAGCATGCTTGCCGTAACGAAAGGGTTAAAGCGCATTATCGCTGTCTATCAAAGCGCATGACATCATATAACGACTACCAGCGACCATTCAAACTGTACGTATCGTGCGTACACGACTCGAAAAGAGCCACCACGGCTATTCTCGTTTCTCCACGGTTGTCAGGGCCTTAAAAAATGAGCGCCGTCGCAACGAAACAGCGTAGAAGGTCATAAAAGTTTTTTACGACAATTAGTTAGAAACGTTAATCATCGCTCATCGTTTCGCGTAGATTTTTTACGTACAACGTAAACGTGGAACGTTTATCGATGGTTTTTAATTCAGTTGTGGAAAATTGCTTATTGTTAAAGTACGACAGAAATAAGTGAGCTGCTCGTTTATTAATGAAGTTTCCTATCTCGGATGCTATGTTAGCCAATCTCTGAGCTAACGTTAACAACAGCTGTTTTACCTGGTTATGAAAATAAAGTGTACGTACTTGACGATCACCATTAGAAGCAATTTATATGATGATTCATAATTGTTTATTACTAGTGAACGGGTGTTAAGCTATTAAAAAAGTATAGTTTAATAAAAACATTTAATAGTTGAGCTTAGGCTGTTACACCTATCTTTTACGTAGATCAATTTTTAACTGCTATTTGCAAAATAACTGATATTTTACTATACTTATATATATATATTTACTATGTTTATTATATATATATAAGATAATTAATATCGTTGAGAATTTTCAATAAGAAAATAAATTACAATGTGTTGCTCTGTAAAAAGAGATTAATTTTATTTTCTTAATCGTTACATTATTTACAATCTATGCATTTACCTGTAAAAAGAGAAACGACAATTAAAGTCTATTCTCTATTTTGTTATCCTACAACGTTTATAAGTCTCTGTCTCCTTTGTGTTATATATTATAATTATATTTCCGTAACCTAATCTTATTCAGCACGTATGTCATTTAACTATAGCTCCCTCTATATCTATATCTATATCGATATCTATAAGTGAAGACAGCGTACTTCTCTTACATATATATCTTTTCTTCTAATACTTCTATCTTCCTATCATGTACTCGCCATTACTTTGCTCTCTCTTCTTCGTTTTTCTTTTATGTTTACCTTATAATGGGAATTTGCCCGTAAATAAGTAAATAAATAAATAAATAATCTACGAAATCCGACACTGCAAAGTGCAATAAACAATTAAAGACTAACCCTCTACCTCGTTCATCAAGCGTACGCGTCCATATCGCTGGAACACCTTTCTCGATTGAGCAAAAGTTGTGCACCCTTACCTGCAACAAACGATAAAAAGCGTTCGCATTAATTGCCCGAAAAATATCTCCGCCGGGTTTATGAGAGCAGTTAGTCGGACCCGCGGTTCCCTTTCAAACTTCCAGCCGCGATAACAGGAAAAAACTGAATCCAACCAAAATCGGTTGCATTGGTTAATCAATGACGCTAATAGGGGTGGAATGTTTCCTTAGACAGTCGCTGCGGAGCGGTGTAAGGTTATGTTGGCCCGATTCCTTTCGAACTGTTCTCATAAACCACGTTGGTTGGCTGTCACCGCGAAACTCGGGCCCGTTTCCCGAGTGGCAGGGCCCCCGTCGACGGACAGGTGACTCCATTACATCCCGTGCGTTCACGGGCCCGTTTCGCCGCGCAGATTCGTCGAACCGATCGGCTACGATTTGCATATACAAGTGGCAATGTCGGTGCCAGAAAGACCGTTACCACGGGGCATACAGTCGGTCGCGAAAGTATCCTTGCGTCTGCGAAATTTGAAACAAAAAAGTGCACGGTAAAGGAATTAATCGGGGAACAGATCCGTTCGGATAACCGGTCTGAGAGAACCAAAGTTTTGAATATGTCGTAAAACGAACAGAAATTAAGAGATTCTGAAATATGGAAGTTTCTTTTACGTAACTCGATAAATAACTAACATTTTACGTTCTTAGATATAAGGGTTTTAATGTACAAGGATTATTTCGATGAAATAATTATGTAAATATTTTACTATTACTAATATTTATTAACATTATTAATTCCTTAAAATTCAAAATGTTATCGACGGCTGGAATAAATTTTGAAAAATATAATTCTAAAGGAAAGAATTATATTTTTCAAAATCAAAATCAATCAATCTTTTTTTAGAATTATATTTTGAAAAATTTATTTTTTTCTTTAGAATTATATTTTGAAAAATTTATAATTCTACCTTAAAGTTTAATTTTACACTCGCGTAATCCAGCCTATACTCGGATAACCGATCATTCGAGTAACCAAAATTCGGATTTTAAATTTAACCCAGCGTTTGACGACCTACTTCTGTGACTGACTGTAGTTTGAGTCGAACGATCAAACACGCCGAGGCTCGTAAGTACTTAGGCCCATGGCACGGTAGCAAGAAATTGTATGCAACTCGGCAGTAACGTTCTTCTGCGCCACGAAAGCAGCGTTATCGCGGAACAGTGCGCGACGGCTCTCGTGTCGCAACGCTACCGGGGGCCTGATCTCCTTCGTACCGAACATAATTTTACCGTGCTCAGCCTCGAATTGTGGTGCCCATGTAGGTATATATACGTATATAAGTGGAAGAGATAAAGGTTTGTTTGGCTCTGTGTTCGTATTTGAGTCGAGCGACCGTACTTAGAGTATACGTACGTGGATACTTTGAACTGAAGCTAGAATTGCGATCTCGCTACTGATTAAAACGAAACGTAGATGTTGATAAAATTTGTTAACAATTTTTTCATATTCCTAGAGAATTCTTAAAGTAGTTAATACTTTTTAAGCGTAGGTATTTTAATAATTGTAATATACTTAACACTATTCCTACCACGACCGGTCAAATGACCGTTTTTAAAATTTCGATTAGAATTTCATATATACAACGTAACTGAATCGCCTTTAAACTTTAGACTTTTTCTCAAATATACGTATAATATATTATTCAATATTCACAACTTTTTTCATTGTTTATTTTTTGAGAAAAATTTGTAGTCTGTCTTACGTGGGAATGTCGCTGTAGGAATAGGTATACGTGAAGTGTCGGTAAGAATAGAGTTAATATTTGTAATAATGTTTCACTAAGTAAATGAAATCAATATTCGTATCGATGGTATTAGTAGTCATTGAAAAAACATTCCTTACTTTACTTATTTTCAAACTTTCCATAAGTACATGAATATCACTATAATTACGTCTACAACTGCAATTTTCTTACAATTAAGTTTAGATTCTGCTTATTAATTATGATGACAATTCTGGACGTAGTTTGAAATATTAATGGACAATGGTTTGTCCGAAAGCTTGTGTACGAATGTAACAGGTTAGCCTAGTCAGAAATAAATTTAGGATGGTAACATTCACCGTACTATTAAAGGTTACACGTTAGGCAACAATAAGGCATTTACCGGTTTGCGAAACGCTTCTGTAATTAAGAATACTGTGAGAGTTTATTTACTTGCTAAACAATTATTTAGAGTAACGAGGCCACCCGCAAGTTCAGCTCAGCATGCATCCTGTGCAACGTTAATGCAATAATCGTGTAGAATCGTGCTCATCGAAGAGCAGTGATCATCCATCCGCTTCTAAGGATCAGAATTAAACTGGCAAGTTCGTTAATTGCATCATTGTGTTTAAGTTCACTTGCATAAATGTTGTTCAAGCGTTAGTAATCCTTTAAAGGAAGAAACCTAATTTTAGTACCGTTACATTTGCAATAACTTTTCGTTAAATCATTTCTCTTTACTAATTCCGATATTTTTACATGGAATACAGTCTATTTTACGTGTTACATTTACAATATTACCCAAAAAGGTACCATTTTTTGAACAAAGCTACGGCATCGTCATCAAACTAATATTACGTGACAGCTCAAAAAGATACGAAAACGTACCGTTAGTTGAATAATAAAACCATTTTTTAACACTAAAACGTACTTGGGTGACGGGCATGCTTCCGTGGGGCCCGCGTCACCTGTATATGGGTGACGCTTTTCTTGTTGAAGTTAAATAAGATTTTCAATTGAATTTTGAAAACAAATTTAATGGAACAAGTTCTGGAGTATAAATATAGAATATACAGCGTAAAAAAAATAAAAAATACACAAATAACACCCTACTTTTTATTAATTTATACAGGATAACATATTATATTATACTATGTCGCATGAAACGACATGGGCCGGTAGGAAACAAAACGTAATCGCGCTTGGTACGCAACGTGTCAACCCCTTGACATACGAATTAAATGGAACTTGATGCGACCGAAAAATACCATTTAATTTCGCTCAACTGAACGGTTAACGTGAAGTCTGAGAAAGAGTATATTTTATTTTGAAATTTGGATTTTTCATTCAGATTGATGTTAATAAAGAACATCTAAATAATATTAAAAAATAATAATCGGCGCACGAGTGAAGCAACTATGTAATCTAATTGTATACTGCGCGGGGTCCACCGAAAAAAGCGCTTGACGAGTCTGACTCGTCAAAGTCTACAGTGGCCCGTAAAATGAATGACGAGTCAGACTCGTCATTGTATGTCAAGGGATTAAACAGCATCGCGGTAAACAAGTGTGCGTCGATCAAAGTAACGGTGACTATTATTCGAACAAAGACAGATCTTCAGTTCCGTCAGTAAAACAACAATTTACGATCGGTAAGATCGTGATCAGCGATTCGGTAAGAATAAAAATAGTATGCCGTCTGAAACAGGCACCGTTCAACTTCTTTCCCTCGTTCAAGTTGCCCGAACGCCGAAGATGGTATCGCGACAGAGTTGATTCAACGGAAACTATGAAATAAAATGCACACAGACATGTATACGTCGTGTGTTTCTTTAATTGCGAAACGTTGCGTACGCGCACAGCCTTCGCATGAAACAGCCATCGATGGCAATCCTCGCGCTAATTGTAAGGAGGCTTCATCTTACGCATCCTGCTCATTACGCGTCGCGTCACTTGTGCGGCAGGTCATGGTTGCCCGCTCGGGACAATAGTAATTCGGCCTACGTTGTTGTTCGACAAGTAGCCACAGGGTATAAAGGTGAGCGTTCACTGGCAAACAATCGTATTCCATTATTGGGTTGTTCGGAAAGTTCGTGCCGATTTTGAAGGAAGATTAAAGAACAGGGGATTTAAATTTTAGCATACATTTATTACATTGTGCAGGCGCCATTCTTTCGAACAACATTTCTCCATCTTTCAGGCAACTTGAAAATTCTGGCCTTCCAAAATCTCTCAGGTTTTTCAGCGAATAACTTTTCCACGTGATCCTTAATCTCGTTGAAGGTATTGAAGTTTTTTCCATTAAGGGAATTTTGTAATAATTGAAAACGGTACTATAAACAGTGCGTATCTTGTTTGCCGCTTTTGTGGTATTTTTGCCTTCCCGGTGAATGAAAAATATTAAATGCCTAAAATGCACTTTGTTTTCTTCCATACTCAAAGGCGTATAAAACTGACAAAAGTTGATGTATCGTACCCAAATTTTATTTCAAATATGTCTGAACTATTGTCTTTTACAATATGTATACATATTATTTGTTTTTGATCATTCTAATATATTTAAACCTGTCCTTATGCCACCTATCAATTTGGCCATTCATGAAGTTTTCGGACAACCCAATATATGTATACTCGAATCTCGAACAACGCCAGTTTTCACAAAGAATAATTCCGAATGCTTAAGTTAAAATATCATATCCAACATTTTGAGAAAACTGTAGTTTAATTGTAGTAGAACCTCTTGTATATGAATTAATTCAGAGACAAAAGTGATCGGATAAAAGAATTTTCGAATAATAGAACAGTTACTTTTTCTTATGCTCAACTTCATTGATTTAAATAAATATTAAGAACGTTATAGAATTAATTTGAATATTTGTGTGTCCTACAAACTTTTTACTTATAAATTTCGTAATTTTTTGAAATAAGGAACTATTATCAGACGACATCATGTTCGGATGATAGAATATCTGGGTATAACATTTAGATAATGGGTGTTCGAGCAAGAGAGGTTTTTTCTATTCATTAACATTTGATTGCCGGAGTGAGTCAATTTGACTCACTTATGATTTTGTCAAGTTCAAGTATCGTGTGAAAGGAATAGAAGTAAGGGCGTTTGAGCTAGATGTAATAAAACAATCTGCGCAAAATGTATTTTAAATTCAGAATATATATGTAAAAATTGTTTGAATAAACTTTCTTTAACATAAAGTTCTATTTTTTTTTTTAAACTTCAATTTTCATGTTTAAGTCAAATTGACTCGTTTCAGACAAAATAAGTATATACCCAACATCCGGCAATCTAGTGTTAAATTAGCGATATCGCTTGAAGAACAGTTAGGACGAACGAATCAGATTGTTTTTAGACCTTTACGAAGCTTTTAGAATTTTCTAATATTGCTTAACCGTTTAAGTGCGGTTTTGGCTGTTTTGCCAAAAATGCGTAGAAGCGCGATTGCTTGTTACTATAATGCTGTTTGTTACTATAATGAAAGCGGTTGTGTTCATATTAATTTCAGTTTGTATTAATATCATTCAATGATAGTCCTTGATAATATAAAAATTAAAAATTATTTAAATTTTTTTAAGATAGGTGTTACACTGATAATTACAAAACGCACCATGTCAAATTCTACTTTATCTGAAAATGACTATAATATGAAGAGACAAATCTAAACATTTTTATTTGCTAAAAATTACTTTTTATATAACAATTAGAGTTAATTATTGCCGTTTTTATTATTTTCCAAAAAAAGTAAAATTTCTTAGCACTCAAACGGTTAAGAGGTGAAAAAATAAGTGAAATTTGGAATATTTGAATACATTTTGAAACGTGGAAAGATGCGGGAAAGGATGATAGGATATTTTAACTTAGGATGGCAAATTCGTGTATTTGTGTACTTATTGTTGGCGAACTGTTTGCGAATAGCAAATTTCACGACTGGAACGAACTCTTTTATTAGTAGAAAGTGTTCAAAGAATCGGGTTCTCCTGCGGTGGTGCTTTAATTGCGGAAATGTTTCTGCGTTACTCATACGAAAGAATTATGTTATCGGCGCATCGTTGCGTTCTCTTCTTGCGATCAAAACTTCTTTCTTTCCTTAACAATCTCTTTTTTTTCTGCACACCCATTCTTTCTTGTTGCGTTGTTTACTTCTTTCTAACGAGCATTAGTGCATTCAACGCTTAAGTTACATTAGTCTTGCATTAGCTTTAGATGAGTTTAATGATGTATTTACCTGTGGCTGCTTTCAATTTACTACAAACGTTCCTCTGTTATTAGTACTAATTTAACATTTCTATCAACCCGTCAATTAGTAGCTTTCTCACCGATTTTAATGACTTTTGATATGTTATTGAGATCGTCATTTTGAATCACTTTTTCTTCTACCGATAATGAACAGTTGGCCTTACTCTCCAAGATATTCGTCAAAAACTATTGCTCTCTATGCATTAGTAGCAACAACTTGTGCCAGACATCTCGGAAACTAAGGCCAATTACGTACTATTGATACAGACAAAAATTATTCAGAACGACGATCTCTGAAATCGGTGAGAAAATCTACAGCCGACAGGTTGACCGTCCAAAAGTGTTACATTCTCCAAAACGAAGCTCAAAATTTTTGATTTACCTCCATTCATCTCATTTCGATCCAACGTTTCCACGTTTTCCCATATTTTTAGTTAACACCAGGTTTACGGGACCAATTTGACGGGTTTCGAACTTCATGAGCAAAATTAACAAAAACAATTACTATTATTCCTAGCAATGTTGCCTAATTTTTATTCACGGTATAATACTACAGGAAATGTTCTATAAAGTGTAGTACGGAAGATGGAATTCAGGTGTGAAAAATAAAAGTGAAGCGATTAAAATATTAATAACAGTATATTTAAAACAATTTAACAAAAACAACTTAAACGACTTTACAACTTAGCAACTTTAACACTCTTTCTACGTTCACAATCAAAATCTTTCTTCTACCTTAGTCAAAAGCTTTCTGCCTCGCGCTCCCAATTTTCCCCGTCATATATTCTTTCAAACACTCGTTTCCTTTCATTCCAATTGTCAACCTTTCTCACTCTACGCATTCAGTCACGACCACCCAGAATTTCTCAGTCGCACTGTTTTCTCAAATTCTCATCTTTCACGCCTTAGAAACATTCGAGCCCAAACATTCTGCGTTCGCACGACAATCGCCCAACTCGCTAGTACGAGTGATATTTAGGTCTGAATCGCCCAAGTACTCTTCAGACTTTCCCAAAAGTCGCATTCGCTCGATCGCATTCATACAATACAAATATACTCAAATCTATTTCCCTCTCAGTTCTGCAATTTCAAATCCTGTTTGATGTATACCTTGTTCCTTAGTATATGTGTAGGATATGAGGGTGAAGGGGAAAAACACACGAGTCGTAAACAAAGAGAGTTAACAGTTTATTAAAAGAAAAACACACAAGAAAGTTAATTTATTTAAACACACGCAAGAAAACGACTAAGACTCTGAGCGGCACTACTTTCCACGACTCTTCTTCTTATACACGCAAGAAAACGACTGCCGCCAAATTTGTCGGTCGCAACAAGTTTACCAAAAACAATTGACTATCGACACGAGCCGTGTCATCTTTGTAACGGCTATTTTACAGAAAAATACAATGTCTTCCCAACGGTTATTCCGTGGAAGAATCCTAAATACACCTATCCCCCGATTTACACTGAAGATAGGTTCCTTAGAAAACCGTGTAAATCGAAATCGTAGATTCTTATACGTAAAACCGTGTAAATCGAAAACAAACTAAAATGTGCATAATTCAGTCATTTATTTCAACGTAAAATAAAACTAAATATATCTTAAAAACATAAAAATAACTGTCTATTTATAAAATGACAAAAATATAAAGGTATATGTATGTAATTCATTTTACATATAGAAACGAGAAATATAAATTAAAAAATTTAACCAGAAATTTAGTTACTGTTATCACTTTCGTAGACTCTTAATCTTTTATTCCTGATTGGTATGATATCACTTTCATCACTCGATAGTGGTTGATGCGATTCAAGTTCGATGTTAGATGAATTAGAAACAACTTCAGATGGGCGAACTTTGGTAGTGAAATCCGTAATTAACAATTGTGTTTCGTTTTTGATCAAATCTTTATAGACCTCCTCATATTGAGTTAAGCGTTTATTAATATCTCGCTGAAATAGGAGAGCTCGTTCAATATTCGGGTCATTTTGTAGAAAATGATTACCCAATTGTCGCCCTAATTCAAGCAAATTTAAAAACCGTGTAAAAATGAAATCGTGTAAACCGAGTACCGTGTAAATCGGGGGATAGATGTATGTATATTGGAATTAGCTACACAAGAAATGTCCGTGAGTCTAGTATTAAAACGTATTTACTGTCGCGTTACACGTTACGCACAAGCTCATCTCGGCCGTTCCGCTCGTTCCTCCGTTATCGAGCCCTCGTTGCGAGCAGCTTATCGCGTGCGAAACTAGTTTTCATCGTGTAGACGGGAACGACAACGTCGTGGATTTCGTAATTTATTAATCCTCAACGCGCGTCCAGCAATTTCAGCGTGGCTCGTTGCCAAAGGGGGGATATCGATAGAGGATCGTTTGAGACTGATGCGGCTTAATTACGTTTGATTCCGATACGAGGCTCGCCCGGTTATTGATATTAATTAGACGCGGCCAGGTTGCTCGTAATTATGGCATATCAAGCTTAAACGAACGGCCACGAAACGTGGACGTAATCTTATCATTGGAAATTATAACCCGCTTCACGATTAAAAGGACGAACGTTGACGTTTGCATAATTTCGTGATTCCGTTGAAGGAAATCGATCGATACACCGGCGACTGTGTCCTGCGACAGATCGATTAATATTATCGCGGCTACCGAGTTACATAGACAGATTGTCGCGGGTTAAACGGAGTGAAATAAATTTCAGCATTAATGTCCGATCGTTTACTTGTTTAGAGAAGATCGATAGCCGCTCATCCGTGAGGCTGGTAAAAAAAAGAAAACTTTTCCTGTTTCCTCAAGGTATTGCTTTCTAATGACGAAAGCCCGCGGATTGTCGGTGCCTGTAATGCGTTTGGCTAATGAATAATGTAGTAATGCCTGAAGAATGTTTTATTTGAAATGTCTGCCTTAGATACACCTGTATCTGTACCTGTTACAAAAATTTGTAACGAAATGGATGTTAATACTCGAGCGGTTTATATTTCAGCACAGGGGGAAACGAACATAAAAGAGTTTACTCGAGGGTATCGAAGTATTTCTTTGTTTGTGTCTTTGTTAACGAGAACCTTTATATTTTCTTAGAAGAGAAATCGAAATAAATAATGAATAAAAAGAGTCACTTTCTATAGGCAGTCGTTATTCGTTGTGTAATAAAATGTTTAAGGGCCTTTAAAACTTCTCCATCCACAGTACATAACAATAGCTAACTAAGGTGAAGTACAGTTTTTCGAAGATCAGTGATTTTTGCAACGTGCCATAAATTTTGTAAATTCCTATAAATGGGAGTGCAATTTTTAATTTAAGTTTAACACGTTTTCATTTTTTCCGAAAGCTCTTTATCGTCATTATTGAATTGGTTTTTATTAAAAATTTTTTAATTTTCACGTTTATTTACAATTTTTTCAAATTTAGTTAATATTATTAACTTGAAATTTGGTTTGTATAACCTGTTCTTAATACACTTCAATTTAGAGAATCGATGTGTGCTCGGAACTTATACTGGAAACGGTTTTGCAATATGCGTGTGTGTGACAGGTAATAAAATGCTAGAACGTAGGTATATAATGTTTTGATGGATTATTCTGGATCGAGGATTTTTACCTCGATTTCGATTTCACATGGATCGTTGTACAAATTGCCGTTACACTAAATCATTTTCAAATTACTTTATTGGATGCGATATATCTCGCGAGCGTGATGGAAATATTTTTCACGGCTCAAGGATGTTCGTTTTGAAAGATTTCTGCGATCATTTATTTTTACACGGTTTTCGAAATTATGGGTTAAATTATTATAGACAGTATACACCGTGCGATACCGTGTCGCAATTTTAAGTAAAAAGTCCTCGTTATCCGGACGCCTTAATATCCAAACACCCGAATGATTTTCTGCACAGTTACTTATATGCCTTAGCAAATTTACATATACGACCTAACGGTTGAGAGGATATGGAACTCTTGAATATTGAAACAAACTATCAATTTTCTTGATTGCTGAGTTTGAATAAATGAAAAGTATCTATTGCAAAAGAAAGAATAATCGTTCTCCAATCCGAAAATTCCATTATTCGGCCACTTTTGTCTCCTGGTTGATTCGAACACCGAAATCTCCATTGTGTCTTCTACCAAAGACTAATATTTCTAGTAAACAAAAACGCCGACACAAACTATCAATTTTCTTGATTGCTGAGTTTGAATAAATGAAAAGTATCTATTGCAAAAGAAAGAATAATCGTTCTCCAATCCGAAAATTCCATTATTCGGCCACTTTTGTCTCCTGGTTGATTCGAACACCGAAATCTCCATTGTGTCTTCTACCAAAGACTAATATTTCTAGTAAACAAAAACGCCGACACGCTTTATGACCGCAGTGGAAGTGATGTTTACGTGCACAATAATTATTTTCACCGGTCTTCGATGATTATTTGGCAATTCTCGCGGATTACGAAATTTTTTATACACTCGTCCCGTTGCACGTAGAACAATTGAATACTGAGATTTTCCGATCATTTCCTCGCATGACGACATTCATCCGTTCGCAAACACACGTTTAAAAGTAGCGAGCTTGGTGCAACGCTTCTTTGATTTCGACAGATTATTAGAAGGGAAGAGTTGCACGATAATAACGCTAGTAATTGTATTAATTTTCATGGGCCTACTCAGTGTGCGGTATGCATAGACTAAACCAATAATTAGCACCCACACTATCGTTCATAAATAAATATTAAACACTTGTTTGCCAATTCAATGCAATCTTACTGTTTTATTAAAACATTTAAACAGGATTTAAAACAGTCTTCTTTGCGATAATAAGACACGTGTATAGTAACAGATCTATAATATTGTTCAACGAAGTATCACGTGTATTAACCCTTTTAGTGCCGAGAAAATTTAACGAATTTGCTAAGGTTTGGGAAAAAGCTCATAAAAACGGAAATAAGAATATTTACAAAATTCAACAAGAAGCATATTACGAAATAAAAGAAAAAATTAAAACATTTATAACGTTTTATAAATTTATTTTGAGATAGAGCTCTTTCGCGATGCAAATAATTAGGCGCCATGGCATACGCAACGATATATCGTCGTTCGGCACTAAAAGGGTTAACGTATTATTATTAGGATGTCCCAAAAGTTTCTTTCTCTTCGCGCTATGTTATGGCCTTATCTGGCTCTGCTTGTGTAAACATGCAGGCTTTACTGTTAGACGTCTATGTCATAGGTAATAGAGCAAAAGGGTTCTTATACAACAAAATAAATAATATCTTAAACAGTAAATATTGTGTATTGATTTCTTGTTAAAAAAAAGGAAAGAAACTTATGGGACACCCTAATGTATTATATTATAACATATCCATGTAATCATAGATTTTTGATCAATGAGTCTTTTAACACTAGAACTACCGGCGATTAAAGTGTACTTATTTGCATGGAAAAAATCAAATTGACGATTACATGAAAAAATACTGAATGCTTAGAAAACAAATCTTTATTCATATTTTTTGTAGAAAATCATAGTAAATTTTAGAAGCCTTACAACTGTGAATTTATTATTTATTTATTATAATCCTTGCCTAAACGGCTTAGGATGGCTTCCGGTTTACAATTTGTCTTTTTACATATTCCCTTCTTACTTCTACTTTTACCACTAATTACTAATTTTTATCCCTTATTCAATTATAATATCTTTTTCCCTATCCTATAGTTTACAACTTATCGTTTAACCTTCTAATTTTAATTTATTTTAATTTTTGGTTTGTTAACCTACAGTAACTTATTTTCTACTTACAACTGTGAATTTATAAGGCTGCTATGAGTAATCACCAACTGGTCATTTTGATTGGTCTGGTAGTTCTAGTGTTAAACAAATACAATCGCAAACTGTTTCTTTGTCTAAATTCTTCGGTTCGTTAAAACGGCAGTGGTATCAAACATCTGTTCTATAATGAGCTTATTAATCCCAGAAACCGACATAAAGGCTCTGAATTGAGAGCATTAGATCGGCCACGCATAATGAGCTTGGAAATATCTTGATTATCGATCAGTTCTCCGTGTTCCTACGCATTTCTATGATTGCTGTCGCGGATAAAAGTAACGAGAATTCTTCTTTTTGTTCGTTTAAAAACGTTCATTTAGAATAGGCCATAGGCATCGGGCTAATCGTCCGCATTGGACCGATCTGTATTCCCATTGGATCTCCTTTTGCTTTATGAACCTAAGAATCGTATCTCATAGTCAACCAACGCAGAGAAAGTTATCGGATATTTCTTCCAAGCTAATAATGATCGGGCAGAGATATTTACACAAGAATGCACGATCAGCGTTTCTAAATTCGTAACATAATTACGAATGTGCGCTGTATTAAACTGTCAATTAAAAATTTTACGTATTTCCGTATGTTAATCCCGTTCGACTGATTAACGCGGCAGATCTGTGAAGGTATTTTTAATCGTTAAACGTTTTTGCATAAAGTACAGTAGCGGAGAAAAGTTTAAGACTAGAGGACAATGTAAAACATGGTTTTACGGTCTGTAAATATTGTCTGTACATCCATTATTATTATTATTACAGTGGAATACTATTTATTGATTAGCACAGAATGCAAATTTTGTTTATCATGCTATTCCTTACAAATTAGTTTAGTTAGTTTAAACTCGTTGACTTTTCGGTCTTAAACTTTTGTCTACTACTGTAGTTTTATGGTTTTCATTCATTTTTACTGTTATTATTGGAGAACACTATTTTTTGATTAGCACAGAATGCAAATTTTGTTTATCATGCTATTTCTTATGAATTTGTATAATTTCGTTGACTTTTTGGTCTTAAAATTTTGTCTACTACTGTAGTTTTATGGTTTGCATTCATTTTTATTGTTACTATAATAGAACACGATTTATTGAGTTAGCACAGAATGCAAATTTTGTTTATCATGCTATTTCTTATGAATTTGTTTAATTTCGTTGACTTTTTGGTCTTAAATTTTTGTCTACTATTGTATTTTTAAACAGAGTAATATAGCTTTTCCAACCCGCTGTTCCTTAAGCTGCTCATTAAATTCTAATCTCCAACGCTGAATTAACCTCTTTGGTTTCTGTTTGAAACGTCTCGTATTACGTTTTCTTTTACCACTCTCCACTGTCTTCTGCGTTAACATCGTCGTTTGTAACGAAACAGATCGAGCTTTGCATGATTACGAACGTATAGATATTATAGACGGAGTCATAGGCACAAGCATTCTTCAAAGCGCATATTGAAAATCATATTATATTATATTATAAAATAAATAACAAATTTTTATCTTAATTTTGAATGTTCAGATATTAGTGGATACTAAATTACTTATTATATCTAATTTAAAAAACTAATTAAAATTATCACGCTCGTCGCCCAGCGTGATTCGACTGTGTTTCTCGCTGGGCCCAAATCCGATTGCATAGAAAACTGAGGTAAAAAAATATAAAAACAGCAAAAATTTTAACTTTTTATTTTTATTTTATGTATTTTACATTTATATATATTATACTTCAATACTTATTCCATTGAATTCCTTTTAAAATTTCAATTTAAAATCCTGTTTAACTTTAAGAAAAAGAGCGTCACCCAAATATGGGTGACGTGGCGACGAACGTGTTAAGATTAATTTCATGATTATTTCCTCAACTAGAATTTAATACTTCGATATTTCCTAAAATTGATGAATATTACAATCCTGTTTAGTTCAAAATCTCAACGTCACAGGTGATAATTTATAATTGCAACACGAACCGCGTTAATTGCACGTAGTAAACTGTTTCACCAGAAGGTTAGTACTTTGTTGGTGACAAAATGATGCGCTGCTCCGACATTTATGAGCGTCACAGGCCGTAAGATTGCGCGTGAAACGTGACTTTGGATTCGAGCACAGTCAGAGATCGTTAAATCAGCTGAAGATCTACAGGCAGCTTCATTACACGTCCACGGGCTCGCGGTATCGCTTGAACGTGCATAATGTATAACGCGAGCCTCCATGCCGGTAATTATACAGTTGTCAGTCAATCGGGTTAGAAGGAACGCGATCACGATTGAGAGATCAACTGATGGGCGGAAAACGTGTTCGACATCGGCCATCGTTAACGTACGAGATCGACGAAAACCGATCATTAGTCTACGAATTTCCATTTCTGATAGCCACGCGGGAAGAACCGTTTTATGCTTTAAGTAGACGCGATCATTCTTGACTTGTCGATGGCGCTCAGAAACCTTCGGCAAGAGTGACGTAATCACGTTCGATGAATGCACGTGAAATTGTGAAACGGTAATGCTGCACGTTTAACGCGACGCGATAATTATGACGATACATCGATCGGGATATTGCCAATTAATCATTTCGTTTCTCACCGTTGCTCTGTAATAACGATATTTCCTTCTTTTTCACGGAAAATGGTTTCTGTTCATAATTCGATTAAAAAGTTGGACGTGTGAATGAACTTGTCGAGTTTCCAGAAATATGCATGCTACATGCGTGTGAAGAATGATAAAAAGATGAAGAATAAAAGGAGTAAGGTAGAAATAGAAGTGGAATAAAGAACAATTGATACTCATAAGAAAAAATAGAAATTTTTCTCTATTTTATTATATTTCCCTATATTAATTTTTAAAAAGTTGGATGTGTGAATGATCTTGTTGAGTTTTCAGAAATATGCACGCTACATGCGTGTACAAAATCATAAAAAGATAAAGAATAAAAGGAGGAAGGTAGAAATAGAAGTGAAATAATGAACGAGTGATATTCATAAGAAAAAATGGATATTTTTCTCTATTTTATTATATTTCCCTATATTAATTTTTAAAAGGTTGGGCGTGTGAATGATCTTGTTGTGTTTTCAGGAATATGCACGCTAAATGCGTGTAAAAAATCATAAAAAGATAAAGAATAAAAGGAGGAAGGTAGAAATAGAAGTGAAATAAAGAACGAGTGATATTCATAAGAAAAAATAGAAATTTTCTCTATTTTATTATATTTCCCTATATTAATTTTTAAAAGGTTGGGCGTGTGAATGATCTTGTTGTGTTTTCAGGAATATGCACGCTAAATGCGTGTAAAAAATCATAAAAAGATAAAGAATAAAAGGAGGAAGGTAGAAATAGAAGTGAAATAAAGAACGAGTGATATTCATAAGAAAAAATAGAAATTTTCTCTATTTTATTATATTTCCCTATATTAATTTTTATTAATTTTTCTGTAGGTACTTTTTCTTTACTTCAGGTGATTATTACATATAAAAGAGAGTTGCAGGTGCAATTATAAGGTTCGAAATGTAACAGTGTACGGTAAGATTGCACAATGCTCTCAATTTATCAATCCTAAAGTGCTAAAAGTAGTGGTGCCCCGTAAATTGATTCAATTCATGACTATTCCGCGAGCATTAATTTGTCATAAACGGAACAGGACAAGGCTATTTATCACAGTTTCACAAAAGTATCCACCTTCGTTTCTTAATATCGACCGCTCGAATTACATGGCAAATCGTTTGATCGGGAAAAAAAAAATCAGCTTTCACCGGAATCACGATCAAACTGTAGAACGATGCAATCGCAAATCAGTCACGACGAATGGGCGATCAATAATGACACAATTCCTTGAACATTTTAGAAACACAGATACAGTGGCGGACGAAAGTTTAAGACCAAAGAGTCAACGAAATTGAACTAACTAATTTAGTATAATAAACAAAATTTGCATTCTGTACTAATCAATAAATAATTACCTACCATGATAACAATAAACATGAACGTACAGACAATATTTGTAGACCATAAAACCATGTTCTACATTGTCCTCTTTCGTTAAGGTGAAACAATATTTATTTGTTTTTCGTGGAAAACTTTACATACTAAAGATTACTAAACGTGCAAGACAATATTTGCAGTCCATGAAATTATGTTCTACACTGTCCTCTCGTTTTAAACTTGTGTCTGCTACTGTACATACTGTACACGCATACATTACAGCCGCGGAACTTGCACAATTCCACAACGATAAAATTCCAGATGTGCAAACGCACAAATTAAACGAATTTATTCGATTGCTAAATTAATCAGTGATGGAAATGAGTATAACACAAGAGATTTTTACTTAGGAAACGTTATGGACAATAAAAATGTAAAACTTCTGAATGTGAAGTGATTGGCTCGTGATGGCTGCCTGTCACCTTGAACGTCTCGTTGTAGATTAATTGATTGATTAAAAAAAGAAAAAAAAAAGAAAGTGGTTTCAATTTGGCTCTTTCCATGCATTGTCTGCGCGCTCAGAGTGCGTCTATCCAAACAATCAGATTATCACCGATTATGGTTTCCCTCTTTATTGCTTCATTATGTATCCCCGCGATCATAAATCAGCGGATCGATGCTCGATTATTCGTCTTAACCGTTTCTTGTTCATGCACGAGTAATAGAATGAAAAATGTTGAAAGTTAAAGTTTCAAGAAGCTCTGAAAATATTTCTCAAGCGTAACAGCGAATAGCCAACGGCAGAACCGAGATCAGGATCCAGAAACACTCGTTCGCGCTGGCTAGACCACGTCGATTATCGCATTAAACACACGAATTCTTTCGTTTCCTTGATTATCTCGTGGTTACGGCCACTTTTCCCTAGGCCAGACCGTTTTGTATTCAATGAAAATTTCCGTCAGCCAGGCACGAGTCGTAGATTACACATTCTGATCGTAAATGGTAGCGTTCTGTGCACAAGATAGCCAGTATTCACTACTAATTGCACCCACCATTGTTGGCTATCGATAATAATTTTGTGCCGCGGATGTTGTAATAACGCTGACATTACGTAGGGGTTACAGGTACTGCGACGCAGTGTGTTATTAAACGCCGACGTTATTTAGTGAAACACGATGTAATTGTCCGAGTCAGCGGATAATTGGACCGGAGAAACGTTTCACGTTTGGCTGTAACTGTTCGCAATTCGAAACTGTTCGGCAGACGAAAGAAAAATAATTCGACGAAGCTGAACAATCGTTTACAAATGTTATCGACGAAAATTCAATAGAATAACGTTTTATGTCGTGTAAGATTGTTAGTATAAATCATAATTACCTATATTGAAACCATTTTATAAAATAGGAAACGTTATAAATATTATAGATATACACGATGAGAATAAAAAGTTGATTAATTCAATTATATTGAAGCCATTTTATAAAATAGGAAACGTTATAAATATTATAGATGTACACGACGAGAACAAAAAGTTGATTAATTCAATTATATTGAAGCCATTTTATAAAATAGGAAACGTTATAAATATTACTGATATACACGACGAGAACAAAAAGTTGAGCTAACAATTGCAATGAAAGATATTACGGAAATGTAATGCAAAGCCTAATAAAACGAATTTCAAATCGAAGGACAATAATTTCAGAACGAAAGATGAAAATGCACTATAAAGAAGAACCGTTTCAATTTAGAAGGATGAAAAATAGGTGGTCGGTATTTACTTTTGTTACAAAACTAGGAAGTTTGTATGCAATAAGTACATTTGAGAGCAATTAAGCAGTCGTGCGAATAACAGCGCGAAAATAGGTCGAATTTGTTTAATCAAGCGTTCGAAACCGAAGTGAAACTTCTCTCTATCTCCATTCAGATAATTGATGTAATTATCTTACAAGTCATTGGCACATACTCGTTCCACCATCTAAAGAACTTCTATTCTAGCGAGGCCCCGGGAATCACCGGGTACGCGTCTTCAAGTGAATTGTGTCCGCGTAGGATGTTGTCTTTCGTACTCCAATAATTGTTCACGAGTTCATCCATCGAAAGAGATCCTGTGCAATCGGGGATAGATCCAGTGATCCTCATTTCCTACGTTTTAACACTATTCCTACCACGACTGGTCAAATAACCGTTTTTAAAATTTCGATTAGAATTTCACATATACAACGTAATAGAACCGCCATTAAATTTTATACTTTTCCTCAAATAAATCTATAATACAGTTTTCAATATTCACTTTTTTTTTCATTGTTTAGTTTTTGAGAAAAATTTGTAGGTTGTTTTACATGAGAATGTTGCGATAGGAATAAGTATACGTGAAGTGTTGGTAGGAATAGTGTTAAGACTGCTCTTTTAACCTTTATCTTATCCTTTACACGTTTACCGTGAAACGGTTAATTTCATAAAATTGTAAGGATAGAACGAAAGTTACGATTGCATAGAATTATAAAATTACACGATTTTTTTAACTGATTTTAATTAGAAAAATATTTTTACACCTTTACAAAACTCAATGTTTGCTATCCGATAATTAGAATTCTTTAATGCGGACAACTTGTTTGCGATCACGTAAATAAGATGAAAACCGAGAGAGCAATGGATCGCAGAAGCCCAGAGAATGAAGTTTTGATAAAAGTATATTATGAGGCATCGTGTCAAAGGCTTTTTTAAGATTTAAGAATATTGTATCGACTTGGAGGTGCCTATCAAGGTTAAAAGAGACACGATGAATGTATGTTGCGAGATTTGTAACTGTTGATGAGCCTGGCATGAATCCATGTAGTTCACTGCATATCAGATTTGTAACATGAGGCTTGATTAAGTCTAAAATTAGGTTTTCAAATACTTTTAGCATTACAACAATGATAGAAATTCGTCTGCAATTCCTTATGTTAGTAGGATCGCCAGATATAAGAATAGGAGTAACAAGGCTGGTCTTCCAGATTCGCGGAAAAACGCCAAAGAAAAGAGATACAATTAAATATTATCCATAAAGGCCCTGCTAAAATGAAATTATACGATTTGAAAAATATGGGGGGTATCCCATCCATGCTAGGGCCTTTGGAGGGATTAAGTTTATTTAGCTTCAAATATATGTCTTTGTCGTGTACGCGTTTTCCACCGTCAGTATTAGTGTAGTTAAACTCGTACGTCGCACGCCGAATTAACTTTGTGCGACTAATTATGAATAAGTGGACTGTATAATAATTATAATGCTGGTGTAGTGACTAGAAACACTTGATACTTTATTCTCGATACATTTCAAGTAACTTTATATTAAATGTTTGTATGGTATATGGTGGCTATTGCAACTCGAAAAAATGGTACGTTTTTGCATGAATGATCGACTAAAAAGAGCTGGCTTTTCGCCTGCCAAACGCTAATATATACATGCCTTTGGCTGGGCGGGCACCACTCCAAGGACAAGATGATTCGTCGGTCATCCTTGCAGTGGGAAGGTACAGCCCACACAAGGGGTGGTTTCGGAGTGTACCTGATAAAATCCTAAGACCCCAGGGGGTCACCTAAAAGTCTCGTTATTTGAAGTATATTATCACGGCGTGTAATAAAGTCTGATAGCCCAGCGTTGAAGAACCGTCATTATCAAAATTTTCGTTTAAATATCTCTGAACATAACGATCAGGTAAATTTCGCCTACTAACGGTTCCTAATCATCATTTCAATCAAAAAAGGTTCGCAACGCGACAGTCTTCAATGCTTATATTCAGATTGGACATCAAAAGTTAGGTCTGAGGAATTTGTTGACCGGAACTTATGGACAGAACCAAAGTATTCCGCAAAAAGATTAGCAATCGACTGATATATGCTCCCATGACGCTCAAAAGGTTAATCCGGCACTCCTTAGATCGGTTGACTATCTGTTGAATTGAAATAACCAAAGTCGCGGAGATGCGCTAAATGCTACGCGTGTTAGGGATGGGCAGCAAGGGTACTTGGATTAAATAAGAACAACTCGAGGTCCGCTTTCTGTAAATTTCTCTGAATGACTCTCCTTTATTCTTTCTTGTTCGTCCTTACGCTCCTAGGGTCGGGGGTCGGTCCGAAAATTACCTGCCCCCGACCGGCACACCTTTAGGTGGGGAGGTACAAATTAAATAATGCTTTTTCCCAAATCCAACACTATCTGAAATCGACAATTGAAAGTGTTGTAGCTTCGACAGAATAGTGATACGCGACGTCAATTCTACTTTCTCCTCTATTTGTGAGAAATTAAGGATTCTTCGCGCAGCTCGAACGACCGCGTAAATTCCGCTTTCTTTGGCGCTCTTCGTAACCGATCCTCAGTTTAATGAACAGACCGATCCAATCTTATCCGCTAACCATCTGGTTTCCGCGAGGGGAGCAGAATTCTTCGCGCGATCCGCATCGCGTGCTTTCCAACTGACTTTTCTCCTTTGCTCCTGCCAAGTTTCTTTCCCCAGCCTCCAATCGCTTCTTACAGTGTCCATTACTCAACACGAGCACGACTTTGTAGAGATCTGTAAATCTACTATTATTGATGAGCCGAAATTCTTTAATGCCATCGTTGATGTCGTTCCAATTTATCATGGTGGGTGCCATTATTGCGATGAAGAAACATTGTTAGCAGTGCACAGTACGTATTTTCCTCTTTTAGCAAGGACATTAGGTTGAACTTCAAAATCGATTGATTTGATTTTAATTATGTATTTTAATTACGAGTAGAAATCTTCATGCACGAATTAATAGTATGGAACCGTTAATGATTTATATTTGTGAAAATTATTAACAGGGTTAAATTAAATTAAAGTAATTATGTCAAAATCATAACTGCATTGTGAATTACAATTTAGAGAAGTTATTTGTTAAATAATTACACGCTATGGAATTAAATGCTATTTATTGTAATATACAAAGTTAAATGACAATTCGGGAGGTGGGCGCAGCTGATCGCTCCAGTCGCTTGCAGACTAGCATTTATTTCTATAACGTGTAATTATTTAACAATAACTATAATGTTTAATCCCTATTTGAGCATTTAAGGTAATTCTGAGAAAATTCTCGAATCAGTGTCCCGTTATCTAAATTTACTCCCTTAACCGATCGAATTTGTTCATTCGACTATTGTTAAATAAAGAGGTTTCCAAGTACAGTATTCGTTCTATTCGAAAGCGTAATACTTTCGCAGTGAATGATACTTTTCCGAAAGCACAAATCGTTAAATTGATCGTGCAAACGCTGCTTTCTACAAAAACTCGATTTAGCAATAACAATAAAGGGTATTTCGTTCGTGGTCTGTAGCAACAGAACGTTTATCCCGTTATGCGAAGTATTCGCAAGGAATGTGCGGTAACGCACAACATTACAGCGTATTGTGAGAATTATCTTACCTGTTAGCATAAGAACCACATTATACACGGGCGAGTTGCGCGCACCGATTTCGAGTGGCTCGTTAAAGGAAAAATCCTCCCGTTACTCGCGCGTTGCACAACTGTTGCGGATTCAACGCGCTTACATATCTGGAAGCATTATACCCGCGTTCGCAGGGGTCGACAACTTTTTCTCTCGCAAAATCGAGAAAGTGTTTTATTGTGAGCTTGGGACACGGTCTGACGATGAGACAATGGCAATGGGAATCAGTGAGACGTGGCTAAACATGAATGAAAAGTACGGTTTAAACGAAAAGTACTTCCGCTAAAATGGTCCGAGGCCATTTTGCTCTACGTATTTTACATAACAAAGTGTGAAACTCAACATCTCAAGATATGTTTACTCCTTTATAAAATTATAACTGTTCTCTGTTAATTTTTGGGATTAATATCTTCAATGATCGGGAAAAATTAGTCATGGTATTTGATTTAAATAAATGGTAACAATGACTTAACACGTTCGTCGCCCAGCTTGATTCGGCTGAGTTTCTCGTTGGGCCCAAATCAAATTGTATAGAAAACTGGGGTCAAAAAATGTAAAAACAGAAAAAATGCTAACTTTTTACTCTTTTTTTTTGTATTTTATATTTATATACATGTTATACTTCAATTTTTATTCCATTGAATTCCTTTTAAAATTTCAATTTAAAATCCAATTTAGCTTTAAGAAAAAGATCGTCACCCAAATATGGGTGATGTGGCGACGAACGTGTTAAAGAAACTGCCACAAAAAGATTCAATCTCAACTCAAACATCGTTTTTACATATTTTTAAGTCTCAGTTGGTCTTCGGTATATCCCAATAGGCCAATTACATACGTGTATATGAGTAGGTTACATTAACACTATTCCTATCGCGACATTCCCACGTAAGACAAACTACAAATTTTTCTCAGAAGCTAAACAATGAAAAAAGAAGTGAATATTGAAAAATATATTATAGGTTTATTTGAGGAAAAGTCTAAAATTTAAAGGCGGTTCGATTACGTTGTATATGTGAAATTCTAATCGAAATTTTAACTCTTTCGCTACTACGGGTGACTATAGTCACCCTATCATCTACCATAAAAATGGAGCCAAAAGTCAAGGTTTATCTGTGTTTTGAGGAGTTTCATACAAAATATGATTATTAAAAGGTTATTGGTCAACATTATGTTATAATTATAATTACTATTTTGTTGTATAATATAAAAATATTAATCGTATTATTGAATTAAAAATCTGTTCATAGAAAAATTATGAACATGAATCATTTTGCTTCTAAAAGTTAAAAAGTCGTTTCTGAGACAAAAGTCTTGGTCTTGAATGCTGAAAACCATCTGCGTTTAATGTTCGCACTTTCGGCACGACGTTCTGTTCCACACAAGACACTTCGCGGCGAGGCCCGCCGTAGCGAAAGGGTTAAAAACGGTCATTTGACCGGTCGTGGCAGGAATAGTGTTAAAGACCAAGTGAGATTTAACCCTTTGCACTCGGCTGTCCCCTCTCATGGGACATCGTAATCCTAGCATATGATAGTTTCGCAAATTTTCAGACTTTAGTTCAGACCCGGACGTTAAATAGTCATATATGTAAATTTTAATATACGACACAACTAAACTAAATGAAGTTTAATATACCTGAATCATAGTAAATATTTCGAATTTGAAAATTTTTGAAGTAGTATCATTAAACGACTAACGGTCACCTCTCGAGTGCAAAGGGTTAAATATGTATAAAAACAGCATTTCGATTAAAACGTTTTACAGAAGCACTTCAATCGAGTTAGTTGAATCACCCTGTGCTATCGATTCGACGAATCTATTCGATTTGCGAAATCCTTCCTACGTATAATGTGGATGAACGCAAAATTTGGACCTTCAGATCTCATCCTCTTGACGTAGCAAACGTCTTGACGACAACCGCGGGTACTGTACACATTCTATCGAGGCACGTTGATAAAACGAGGGTTGAGTGTACCCGGAAATCGGCCGTAAACTGGCGGTGGATTTTTCTTGCGCTCGTTTCGACAGTAATTCGAGCAAAGGAACGCAAGTATCCTGAAATCGGCGGGTGCCCTGTAAACGGACACCGGCAGAAAGTGATCAGCGGTTCAGATTCGAACGCGGACAGTCGATACGTTGTCGAAACGTAGAATATTGCCGCGAACGAAATCAGAGTCGAATTAAACGAGTCCTGGTAGCAATCGCGTCCGACGATCGTAAAAGCTCTGTACACGCGAGACAAATCCGTGGACCACGCTGGTCGTTTTATTGAAACGGAACAACGTTGGTTCAAGCGACTTCTGTACTTTCCTCGTTTCATAAGAGGTCACGTTGGCGAACAAAAATCGCTAATCAACGTAGATAAACGACACGAACAATGCACAGGTGTGACAATGCGTGCGACATTCGGAGTAGAAACAGTAATTGGATAATACGACGTTAAATATAGGTGTTACATAGGGTGTTCGGTTTAGAACGAGACGAAGTGACCCCTTGATTATCTCTTTTAATTGTATCAACACTTTACCTATCGGAAGCCTGTTAACCCTTTCGTTATCAGCGCCGGATTTAGCCGGCATCCATTTACCGTTCCTTATATTGCATTGTTATTGAATTGATTCCTCTTAGAGTGCAATCAATTTTGTTATTGTAGGCAATTTACTGATCAATAAAGCCTTTGTATAGGGGAGAGCGGCAGAGAATAACAAATGCCGATTGCCATTGCTTTCTTTAGGCAACCGCGGATCAAACTTCGAGGTGTCGCCGTGTTATTTTTTCGGGGCCCCGTTATCTTTCCGGCGCCGCTTTAACACATTGTATGCCGGCCCCGCGAAAACGCGGGTTTGGAAGTCTGTTGCTTTAGCGCCGGGTTTGCGATAATACATTCTTTTGTTTGGCGATTTGTTTGTTTCTATTTTTCGTTATCGTTAAATTGCATATAATGAATATGCAAACCAATTTTAGTGTTTTACAATAATGTATAAAATTTTAAATATTTTCTTCACCTACAGTTTTAAATGCCTCAGATGCCATCTGCATACAATGTGTTAAACAACGCCTGCGTTGTAAGGATAAACGGTCGCGGCCGTAAACCTGATCCCCGAAGAAAATGTGGACGGCTGATATCCTAGATGCAAACGCGTGGGGATATCGAAGGCGGGCATTTTTCCGAAGGTCCTGATTGGTAAGGACAGGAACCGCCTATCAGGCTCGAGGCAAATAAATAGGGAGCCTCGCGATAATTAGAGTTAGTTCAGAGTTCATAGTATATAGTTCAGAGTTCAGAGTTCGTTATAAGATATGGTTCACCATGCGTTATTAGAAGTCGTTGTATTAGCTCGTAGTTTATGTAAAAAAACCCATCGGCCAATAAATAATTCCTACATTATTGAATGCGCCTTCAGTCAAAAACGTGTTAGCGACACCGCTAAATCTTTAAATTTGTAACACCTAAATGAGAAAATTCGAACACCAGCTTACCACCATGCAATGTGCACACTTCGCGGCGCAATGCCCGGTTCAGTAGCGTCACTTCGGCGGAACGGACTGCGGTAAGGAAAGGGTTAATCGGCTTTTGCATGCTTAATCTGTAACGTTTCGTTACACGAAGGTGTCTGTTTCGAGCGATATCGTATATAAACTGTAAAGAAATATTAAACTATCAATTATGCGAAGAAAATCATTGTAATCGATTCATCAGTGATGCATAAGCGTTAAAAGCAACCGGTCAGGAAAATATATGGAATTAGTTGAGCCATGAGCAATCGATAAAGTGTTAAGAAACATATATACTAATAGTAGGTGGTGCGAACCAAATGACGATCATCTTTCCACGAATGTTAATACGTTCTCCACTATTTATCAATCGACCATATTCATTAACACATTGTTGACCAGTCACGAGTTGACTCGTGCCTTCCTGCTTAACCAGTTAAGTGTGTTTGACGACTATATCCGTCATGGAGATATGGCAAAATTTTGTGTCATGACGGCTATATCCGTCAAAACTAAATTATATTCGTAAAGTTTAATACGTTTAGAGGTCAATACGAAATAAAAAAAACAAATGAAAATTATAAATAATTTGAGTTGGATTTATAACTATATCCGTCATCGCCTGATTATCGCGACACACACTGGGGGGTGCTTTGTAAAGAGGTCGCCACACTTAACTGGTTAAACGTTGCCGATCGGCCACGAGTTTAGCCACTACCTTCTCGAAGATTATACAGTGTAATTATTGTACAGCATATCACGAGCTGTGTTTTTCGCTAATAAAATCCGTCAAGTTGTGTCTCTCTTGAAATAAAAAAAAAAAAAATTGTTTAACAAACATTGCTTCGTCGATAAAAATGTTATAACGATTTTAGTAACGTGCAAGTTTCCGAAAAACGTGCGGTCCCAGGCGTATGTCTTACAGATTTCTTAGCAGTCCGCAATGTGTTAAAAGTTGAATAATAAATAAAATTTATTAAAACATATTTATATTGTTTTACTTCCACATCCAATTACGAAATAATAGTCGGTGATATAAGATAAATTTTCAGTAAAATTGCCGATCAACAATGTATTAACCCTTTGCGGACGAGTGTCGGATATATCCGCTCAACTCTCGCGCTGCGGCTAGCGTTTGTCTGTCGTAAACGACACGTATAAGATAGGCATGGGTATACTAGCCTAAGAAGTCAAGTTGGCCTAAATTTGTTTGTTTATGATTTTGTTAGATTTTATGAAAGACTTATTTAAATACAGCTTTAGTTTTTATAACACTATTTTCTTTACTGCTCCGTCCGCAAAGGGTTAATAACGAAAATAATGGCAGTGGTCACGTTATACGGTTCACCCTGTATATGAAAGGTTTCGTGCAACGCGAACGCCACGGCCGCTGTCATAATTCGAAGGGTTTTATTGAACCATTCGCAGAGCTCTAACGATCACGCACACGAGAGAATTACAAAGCAGATTGCGTGAGAAAGTTACCCTTTAATCAATTTCGCTTCGCGAGAGCCGCGCGGAACGTCTTTCGCTTGTGACGAACACTCATTAGCTGTGTTATTATACAGATAGCTGACTGATAAAGTAGTCGAGTACAGCGAGGATAATTTAAAAGTCACAAATAGAATAAAACGAGATGCTGTTCGTTAAATAACCGTGTGTGTTGAAAAGCGGTTTTGCATCGGTTTCCTACTAACACGGCTTTTCTTCGTCATAACACCCTTATGTAACGCGATTACGAAATAAAAATTGGCTGAGATCTTCGTAGAAATTGTTCATGCCTATCTTCGTTATAAATCTTGTGTTTTAAAGTTAAATTAGAGTATAATGAAATGAATGAAAGTGAAACTTTAGTATTGACCAATTTTCCGAGGTAATACGAGGTACAATTAATAACGTACCTGTGATTTTTTGATTAATTAACCGAATATTCAATTTAATATTAAATATTTGTCTACATTCTTATGTAATTACGTGTATCTCGATATAATAGCTGCGAGGAATACCATTTTGTTTTCACTTAAAAATTGTATTCAGTTAAGTGAAAGCATAGAATTTTTACAATCCTTGCTTTACAATCACCAGTTACACTTATGCCACAAATTATGATACAAATATACAATAAAAATACACTTTGCTCGCAGTAAAACTTAATTTTAATCTTAACTGCAGTTACGAAAATATACATATACTTATGAAATTAACCAAACAAAAATTACGTATAGACAGTATTTCAATGTGTTGCACTGGATACAGTAATAAAGGAGTAATAAAACGTTTACGCGTCAGCTGTAGGGAAATGCTTACAGTCGTTTTAATCATGGTCTTCCCTTCAAGGATTTCCAAGGTGCCGCCACAAATATCAATAAGAGTATACCCGCTGCAACGTTCATTTTTATTCAATGCAAAATTGTGGACAGTTGATTAGCAAGTGTACGTCTACCTAACGTCAATGAAAAGCCTATTAATAGGTTGCCGACAGGTAAATCGTTAAACGCTTCCGCCTGTATGACTCAATGCCGGCGAATTCACCAGGCTCCATTGATCAGAAGACATAATCTGTCGTTAAAGGCTACTTATCTCGTGTAGATCGGATCGATCGTATCGGTGACCTCTTTAAAATCGCGCGTTTAACGCGCGATCGTGTCCCACGTTATGCCGGCCAACAGGTAGCTCGGCAAACACGAAACGTGCGGCTGTTTATGTAAATAGGTCCTCCGATACGATCGTGTACAAAGATCAGGTGCGTGGCTACAGTTTTCGAGTGTAATTATTTTGATCCGTGCGTCACGGCTACCTAATTACACCGGCGGGGGATCGAAATCGCTCGATCGATAGGGACACCGTCCATGCCACCTAATCTGTTCTATCTGACAGCGAAAATTACGCTAGGCGGCACGTGATTATATTTTCAGCACGAGGACATCATTGCTGTCGCCGTGGAACCCTTCACCGGAGGTGGAGCACGGGCTCCACGTGCCGGACAACCACGTGCCGAGCAACCGAACTATATATCTATTAGAAACGGTTTCACCTGTGGCGGCACCCTAGAAATCCTCGAAGGAAAGACCTCGAAGGAACCCTCGCGGTAGTGAACTTTTCTTTTCTCCGGTAGAACATGTGCCGTGAATCAACAGTTTTGAATAGTAATATTGTAGGAATGCGATCGAGTGGATGCGAGTCTGGAAAAGTCGGAAGAGTACTTGAGTTGGGCAATCGTCATGCGAACGCAGAATGTTTGGGTTCGAATGTTTCTAAGGCGGGAAAGATGAGAACTTGAGAAAACAGTGCGACTGAGAAATTCTGGGTGGTAGTGACCGAATGCGTAGAGTGAGAAAGGTTGACAATTAGAATGAAAGGAAACGAGTGTTTGGAAGAATATATGACGGGGAAAATGCGAGCGTGAGGCAGAAAGTATTGGACGGTGAAGGCGGAAGGTATTGGACGAAAGGTTTGATTGTGAACGTAGAAAGAGTGTTAAAGTTGCTAAGTTGTAAAGTTGTTTAAGTTGTTTTTGTTAAATTGTTTTAAATATACTGTTATTAATATTTTAATCGCTTCACTTTTATTTTTCACACCTGAATTCCATCTTCCGTTCTACATTTAATAGAACTTTCCCATAATATGTGATACGATAGATTCACTCGAATGCAGTAGAATATTCCGGTGTTCGAGCTGATAGGGAGGCAAAAGTGACCGAATAAAGGAATTTTTGTGTAATAGAACAATCCATTTTTCTTCGCGTTACTCTTCATTTATTCGAATGGAAATCAACAAAATTGACTGCTCGGTTCAATATTTATGGATCTAGTACCACTTTGGCTGCTAAGTAACATTAACACTATTCCTACCACGACCGGTCAAATGACCGTTTTTAAAATTTCGATTAGAATTTCATATATACAACATAATTGAGTCGCCTGTAAACTTTAAACTTTTCCTGAAATATACGTATAATACATTTTTCAATATTCACTTCTTCTTTCATTGTTTATTTTCTGAGAAAAATTTGTAGCCTGCCTTACGTGGGAATGTCGCGATAGGAATAGGTATACGTGAAGTGTCGGTAGGAATAGTGTTAAGTATCTTTAAGGTGTGCAAGTGGCTGTGTAGAAGTTGTTTGAGATATTCGGATAAAGGGAGCTGAGATACGAGAGATTCTACTTAATAGTTATTTAGTGGTAACAACGGTATTCGGAGATGAAGTGTGTAGATTAAAGGGTTCCATGAAAATTAAATAAAACATGGAGCAAGCAGCTGTTTTGTTCTTAAAATTATAATATTTTAGTAATTGCAATCGTAACCTAATTATTGTAACAGAAATGTTTCAAATATTAGTATAGTAGACACATATAAATATCCTTCGTTATCATCGTCAGGATAATAATCCTACTAATCGCTATGGATTATCACACGAGCTCTTAATTCATAACGCAGTCTAATATTACACATAATATGCAACGTCGTAATCAGTAGTTTCAGTTAATAAAGATATTATTTACGAGCTGCAATTATCGGAGTTTCGAAAAATTTCACGCCATGCGAAAGTGACTCATGCGGAGCGGGGTTTGGCGAACAACCGGCAAGAAGTTGCGGTGAAATTCGATCGTTGGCCAAACCGTGGTTGAATTTGTGAAACCGTGGACGCTTACGACGCGCTAAAGCGAGACCCAGAAACATAGAGCAGTTTTACGAGATTTGTGAAGCTATCCAACGCGGACCGGTTTTGTCGCGGAGCACGCGACCGATTTCACGAACAACTGTTGCCTGGAACAATTCATACCGATCTCGTTTCGCGACCGAATACACCGATGTCCTCTTAACACTTAGCCAATCGAATGGGAAGCTTCCCCATTATTTCCTCTGCCATTAATTCTATTTATTTTTCCAAACTACAATTTTTAATAAATTCAACACTAGTTCAAGACTAATAACAAAAGTAAATAGAATCAGTGGCAGTGCTTTGTCAAAAAAAAAAAAAAAAAAAATGGGAAATCTCCCCATTCGGTTGACTAAGTGTTAAGACTCCCATTTTTCCGCAACAACAGCGCTGTCATCGATTCTATTTACTCTCGTTATCAGTTAGTCCTGAACTGGTGTTGTTCACAGTTCATCAAATGCGTTTTCTGCTCTTCCAAAGTAGAATTTTTAATAAATTCAACACTAGTTCAAGACTAATAACAAAAGTAAGTAGAATCAGTGGCAGAGGTTTATCGAAGAAAAAATGGGAAATCTCCCCATTCGGTTGGTAAAGTGTTAATTGCCCACTTATCAGGACTGAGCGTGGATATTTATGGGGAGAGGTTTTCTTTTAGAAGATCCTTAGGTCTAATTAGCCCTAGAATAGCGAACGTAAGTGGAAAAGAGAAACGTAGATCGAGATAAACCTGAAGTATGTACGTACAAAGCACTTGTACATACAGTACTATATTAGAGTTAGACTCCTTTCACACGATGATACTTGTATCGCGATACGCGTATGCGATAGGCGATCGAACAATCGAAAATACCGAAAATCAGTATCGCGGTATTACATGTACGCCAAATTACATGTACGATTGGTATTCATCATACGCTCATCGCGATGCAAAGTATCTTCGTGTGAAAGGAGTCTTCGGTTTCACTTATATAATTAATAAAAGTGATCCTGTGAAAAATTCACGATCGCCCTGCTCGAGGCGCGGTAAGTAGAAAACGATGCGAATCGAGTGAACGTAAATCGAGGTATGACTACAGTAGCGGACAAAAGTTTAAGACCAAACAGTTAACGAAATTAACCCTTTCGCTTCGGCTGTCCAATCCGCCGAAGTACCGTCACTGAACGGAAGCGCACGACAGAAAGGTGTACAGTGCGCCTGGTTTCTGTATATACGTTTTTTAAAGTCTTAACCCTTTGCGTTCGGCTGTCCCCTCTAATGGGACATCATAATCCTAACATATGATAGTTTCACAAATTTTCAAACTTTAGTTCAGACCCTGACGTTAAATAGTCATATATGTAAATTTTAATATACGACTTAACTAAACTAAATGAAGTTTAATATACGTGAATCATAGTAAATATTTGGAATTTGAAAATTTGTGAAGTTAGTATCATTAAACGACTAACGGTCACCTCTCGAGTGCAAAGGGTTAAATAGTAACTGTGCTGAATAAAAGAATCATAGCTCTAATCTAACAAGTATATTTAGAATTTTAAATATGAAAGGATTTACAAAATTATTAAAATACAAAGTACATTTGAATGCCGCCTATAAGCGGCGCTCGTACCCACAGGTCATCTCGTGGATGCCGCTTATAAGCGGCGCTCGAAGCGAAAGGGTTAATTTACAAAAAGCTGAAAATGACAAAATTTGCATTCTGTGCTAATCGATAAAATAGTATTCTACTATGTATATATAACAAAAATGAATATGCAAATAATATTTGCAGACCATAAAACTAGACAAACATCGAATGTAATATATATCTAAATCCTACAAAATGTATCAAATGTTCATGTGATAAATTTTACACCTGAATACTCATTAATAAAAAAAAAAGAAATGTTCTACGCTATTCTTTTAGTCTTAAGCTTTTGTCCGACACTGTATTTCTAATTTCCATTTGTATGCTAACGGAGTTTGACCCGTTTAAATAAATAAATAATTTACCTGGCAGGGATCGATATTATGCATTTTTCAAGCGACCCCGCCTATCGAATGAACTTCGCTAGATCCTGCGAGCAAAGGCTCCGGGAAACGCGCGTCGGGAGAAAAAACGAGAAGAAAAAAAGTTGGGTGGTGGTTTTATCGGCGCAGAGGCCGCGGCTGCTTTCGCAATAACGGGCACGCGTTTCAGGAATAAAAAGCGGCGAGTTTGGACCGTTGCTAAATCAAAAAACCGGGCTCGGTGACATCGAACGTGACTGGGGAATTCTGCTGAACGGTAGAGTGCTTCAACTGTACGATGTCAGTTGTTTCGCGAGGTCAGGGCGTTTGTTTTGCTCTTCAACGGAACAAGCGAAACCGGTATAAAAAGATAACGCCGTACACGAGCCGCTAAACGAGATACGGTTAATTAAAAACACGGCGAGTGGCACCCTACGGCGTTACGGTATCGTTAATTTGATTCCGCGCATTAATAAACCCGCTTTGATATTACGGTGATTCGTGATCGCTTTGAGAACCGACGACGCGGTTATCGAATTATCGGACGGCGACAACTGGGTTTTAATTGAGATCGCGACTCTAGGTACAATCGTTTGCGAAAGTTTGTGTACACTTGTTGAATTTCAAGCATTTTAATATAGTTCTTGTTAATATAATTAGTTAATATAGTTATTATTATTATGTAGTTAATATATAATATATAATAACTATATATAACTATATTAATATAGTTAATATAGTTATTATTATGTATATAATATATAATAATTATATATAACTATATTAATATAGTTATTGTAATGTATTGTAATATAATGTATAGTAATGTATAGTAATATTAACTATATTAATATAGTTATTATTATGTAGTTAATATATAATATATAATAATTATATATAACTATATTAATATAGTTAATATAGTTATAGTTAATATAGTTCCGATATTTAATATAGTTCTTGATATCGAAAGCTCTTATAAGCACACTTGGAGCGACGAGGATTAAATAAATGAATTAGCGTGAGTTTGTTTAAAGTTAGAAGAACGATGCTTGGTTAACATGGACGTCGAATTTCAGTCCAACCGAACCAGAACCTAGCGTTCTTTAAAAGTTTTTGCGTTCACTTTCCGATCGGGGTAACGAAAAGAACGGCGTACCAAAAAATAAATACTTCCACGAAAAGCAAGAGAGCTGAACAAACTCCAGGAATTTGCAGTGAAACTAGTCATTATCTATGAAAGAAATGACCATTATGTACACTAAGTATTTTAATTTTACATGCTTACGCGTTTAATTTATCGAAAGAAATAGTTGTACGATCTTCGTTTTGGAAGTTTAATAGAAAATAAAAACTACTTTGAAATTTAATCTACAAAAGTAGCATTAAAAATGTCTGAAAAAATTAAACACCTAAAATTATACTGATTTAAAATACTAAATATTTAATATTACTAAAATTATTTATACTGATTTATATTTATATCTATATCTACAATTTATTATGAAAGTAGGAAAATTATTAAAAGAAAACTATGGAAGAAAATTATATATCAAAATAGAGCATCTTTTCAATTATTAAATAATGATCACATGCTACGATAAAAAAGAAACACTTATAACGCATTATAATACACGCAATGCCTCCGCCATATGACCGAAGGAGATTAACCGCATTTTTTATTCACAATAAACGGTTAATTGTCAATTATGAAAACAGCTACCGTCGGAAAAAAGCGAAAAGACAATCTATGCATTCGCAGAATATTTATATCGGCGTGCAGCAGGAGTCACGAACAATACCGGTTAAATTGCATTCCAGAAGCACGACTCAAGGTCTATCAAGCAAAAGTGCAAGGCACTTTTAAAAGACCCACGTAAGTCTCGTGACCCCAGCTGTACGTGTATGTGTTTACTTATACGTGCATTCTCTAACCCATGTCTAATAAATAATAAGATATTGATGTTATCGTGCTTTAATTAAATGGTAGATTAGTTTAAGAGGAGCTAAATTATTAGTTGCTCGTAATGAATCATTTTCTCGCTCGTTTATGCATTAATTACTGCATCTAACTGTGAAATTTATAATAAGCAACGGTACGCTTTGATCGGTATAATGGGAATGATCGCAATTATTGTGGTCGTGAGATTTCATTTTTAACAGCAAATGTTATAAAAAAAATTAACAGCACTACAGCGAAACAGAAATGTCACAAGCGAATGGTAAATGTTTGTTTTTCCGTCATCCTATTAACTTTTTAATCATAACTTAGTACACAACAAACCTTTCAATGGTATTAAGGTGTCGACTTCGTAATCTTTTTCTTAAACGATAAAACTTTGTAGATAAAAACAGAGACAACCGTTCGTTTAAGGAATCGTGATGCAGAAAATATTGTAGTCGCGTAATTGGAATTTTATAATCGTCAGTTTAAAATCTTATGGTCATTTTGAACCGAGAAATTGTAAGTATCATCGATTCGCGTCACGTTGTATTCGTAAACGTGAAACACTGGTGATTGCAAACAAGTTACGGTAACAGATGCCCTTATACAGACCAATCATTAGAATATTATGCATTTTAAACCAATTAGTAGCAAGCAGGGAACGCTAACAATAAGCGTATACGAAGTGAATCAGTTTTCTTTGTGCCATACTACAATCCAAAGCATTACATATACATACGTGAGAGATTGGAACGGTGGAATTTAGACGCGTTTTCCAGACAACTATTCCTAGTTCTTTGTAGTTCTAAATGTCACGAGAACACATCGAGATACAAAGAAAACTAATTTCAATTAGTCAGAACTATTATCGATGCTACTGGTATATATACAAAATTAGAATAATACTGTGTGGTAGGTCATTATATTCGTCTCAACAGATGCTACCGTATTAGAAACAAAAAGAAATATAGGGTATTATTTAAAAAAATTAACTTCACTTTCATGTCTCCCATTACTATTACTGCACAAAAATTATTAATACCACCTAATCTCTTCCTGTACTAATCAACTTTCCTCAGAACCCTTTCTATTATGTCTTCACCCCTCCCCCTCGCCGATATTGTCCAACATGTCCAGTTAAACGGATCACCCTGTATAACAAATATACACATACAAGCATGGACATGTTTGGTGTTGCCGTTTAATGGAACATTCAGTGGTGGAAGTGAAGCGAAAAACTAACATAAACAAGGTGGTATCTTTTATTTTGGCAAGAGAATTTGAAACTTGTTCTTTTTCGTCGCCAACTTGACCCTTCAAATCCGAGTATAGTGCTGAGCTAGAAAGATTGCATCTGAAATGGCAGAGAGGCAAAAGGGGTCTCTCGCGATCTATCAAGCCGGATTCAGACGGTTGATACTTTGTCACACGATTGTACGTCTGTCTTTGTTGCTTTTAACTGGAAATACAAAGAAAGACCAAGCATATGTCCATAACCGGAAAAAAAGTCAAGCGCATCAGCACGTTTTGCTCTGTTTGCAACAATCAACTGACTGTATACTTGAAATGTTTTAACGAAATTCACAGTAAGAAATAATTCTCTTTTGTAAATAAAGATGTAAATAAATTTGTCAACTAGTGTAATCAGTTGTATAAATGCTATGACGCGACAATAGTTCATGTACCACCGGTGGCTCAGCCTGTCCGATGGGACAATTCCGTATGTACCATCGATGACTCGTACCGTCCCATGGGACCGACAAGAATGTATCACTGGTGGTACATCTCGTAGCGAACGTGTTAAACCTTTTTCTGGACTGCTGTCAACGAAGAAAATTAGAATAAAAGCGCCAGAGTTCAGTCAGGGGTTGTAACGAGGAGACGATCGATTTTATACAACAAAAGAACAGAAATATGTATAACGTTCATGGGGTGCGTCGTGGAGTTTGATTCCCCTATTTTATCTTAATTTTAATACAAGCGTATGTTGGAGTAGTTACAATGTGAACTACCTATTAACCTTTTGAGTACTAAGGACGCATATATACGTTTGACGGAAGTTGTTCGTAGAGACCATGGACGAAAATATGCGTTTGCCAATTTTGTCGATCGTTCGCTTACTTCAACGCGATTGTCAGTGTACGAGCGTTCCTTCGAAGCGCTTAGGCCAAGAGTATTCACCACTCAAAGGGTTAATTCTGGAGATTCGCGCGATGTGCGAGAGAGTGGGTGACGCGAGGAAAACAATGGAACCTGGAGAGACGAGAAAGGCGATGAAAGCGTGGCTCACGTGCGTGAAATGTGTGAAAATGGAGAAGGTGAAAAATTAGTGTTAAATGTTAGGATTAAATATATATACATGTATCGAAAGTATGAGAGTAGACTAAGTTACAATGCAAACCAAGTCCATTTTCTAGGCCGAGAAGGCTGAATTTAAATAAAATACTACTACTACTACTACTACTACTACTACTATTACTACTACTGCTACTGCTACTACTAGTACTACTACTACTATTACTACTACTACTACTGCTACTACTACTACTACTACTACTACTATTACCACTACTACTACTGCTGCTACTACTACTACTATTACTATATATATATCAAGAGTAAGGTATTAAATAAAGACTTATAAATAAATAGAAAATATAAATTAAGGGATTCGATTCGCAAGAGTGCATTCAAAGTTTCGAGCTCTAGTGTACATCGTGCATCGCACAGTGACATTCCTCCGGTCGGCCGATCGAGTCACGAGAGTTGCACGATGCGCTACGTGGCATCGCGTTGGATCTCGAGGGATTCGATTCAAGGACTGCATCGCGTTAAAGTTCACTACGCTCTCGGGACCCGGAGAGCGTGCCGTCGTGGGTGCAAGAAGTGCATCGCGCAGTTGCACCACGATCGTCGGCCGAGTAGCGTTGCCATCTCCTCACGTGACCGATACTCGTTACAAGACGCGTCATTATTATCCTCCGAGCCAATTACAGGCATCTAAGAAATAGGGATAACCGTGATTCGAGCCACGTAAGCCGGAGCTACCGCTGTCAATGCGTTTGCTCTCGCGGTCATTGGAATTCTCCTTTTATCCGACGTCCGTTTTACGTGAACGTCCCGAAGGTCGATTTGCGGATCGGAGAACGCGAGGAATCGAAAGCTTTTTCTCACGAAAGGTCAACCGCAGCGAATCCAAAGGGACCTGCGAATATTACCGATCGCAGATCGGACGTTTACGTTTGAAACCGCGTAGACATGTTTACTATAATTGGTCGACTTTTATTCGAATTCAGACTTTCGTACGGATTACTGAATTTAAACAGACGTTTATTCTCTTGTTTAAGTATTATCGTAAAATTATCTTCTCTGTTATACATTTTATCTTTTATTAAAACCTTTATACGATGCGGTCTAGAGATCCAAACGAGTAAAAAACACAATTAACCTATTAAGGACCAACGTTATATTAACGAAAACTTTTATCTCAAGCATTTTTTCAGTCATTTTATCTTTCTAAATTTTGTTTTTCATTACCACTCGTTCGCAAAATTATCAATCAAATTCTTGGAACTCTCTTTTATGACCACGAAGGTAGAATACAAAATTTAACAATTTAAATTAACTGTAAACAAATTGCAAAGAAAATATTGCATCGATGCAACGTTGGTCTTTAACTCTTTGGAGCATGGTGGGATTAAAAATGTCCCACCTTTTTGATGCACGGTAATGGATGGTGGAGCATTTTTATTTGTATAAAACAGTTGGTAATACCATAAAAAAATGTTATAAATATGTTCGCTTCAACATGCAATGATGCAATGACATGGCAAGTTTCAACATGTCAATACAGGTTAGTATAGGTTTGTTTAATTTAAAACACAACAAAATTCCTGTGCAACATGGATCTATTTATTCTCTGAAATCTTGTGCCTCAAAGAGTTAACGGGTTAACCGTAAAATGGTAATAATTGGTTAGAGCTCCTTCGACCACAAACGTAATTGTAACGAAACTTGCTTACCAACTCACCTTTTAAGATATAAATTTATTTATTCCGAAAACTGCACGAAGAAATTTTGCGCGATCTTATCGTTCCGCATACTCCTTACCGGATATTTTTAATTTATACACTGGTTATTTGGTAACGCGGCGTTAAAATTAAAACTGGAAGCGGTTGTACCTCGATAACGAGGCTCGCTAAATCGTGTTTACCAATACACTTTTTTAGCACAAGTTCCCCGATAACAATCCGGATACATATGTAACATTTACAGGAGAATACGATAAAGTATAGAAAACAACCAGGGAATAAGGTCTGCATCGTAAAACCGCGACTCTACAACCCTTAACTTTCCGTTGAAAATCTGTGCAATACTTCTGTTGACGTGCATGAAAATCGTTGCTTCGCTTTCACGATAAAACCACGTTACTCTGCATCTATTAAACGTGCAGTTTATTTTATTACAACATCAAAATGTGTTAATCGAAGCACATTATTCCACAGCGTGCGGCTTGAAAACTTAATTATCGCAGATACTTACGTGGATTTTAAGCGTGGCTGTTGAGAATCGAGAGGCAACGGTTACGGGAGTTGTACAATTTTTCACGGTAGAAATTAAACGCTGAACAAGACAATAATAATTTTACGTAATTCTGTTCCACGGTGTAATGCAGCGAGAACTTTGTAACGAAGCACGATCCGTATTCTAGCCGGCTCTGTCTTAATTGCTGAGCCTGCTGATTACTGCTACCCCGTAATACGTTCTAAATCATCTCGTCGACAGCTCATTTGTATCTTTGTACGTACTTCCAGTAGTGGAACAACAATCTTTTACAATCACGTTGATTCGAAGAGAAAACAAAAAATATTGTAACAGACCGCGGCAGCGTTGGCTCAGAGGGGTAGTAAAATATGTAAATGCGCGCGGAGGACAAATGTAATATTCGCATGATTATCGTTTATCTGAGTAAATTGAACATCTATATCATTTGTGAATGTAATCATGAATGAATGCATGTAAGTGACAAGTTCGATCCGGAAAATCATAACGGACTATAGGTAAAACTGTATAATATGAACCATGAAATGGCACCGATAAAATAGTGAAAACAGTGTTAAATCAAATCTTCGTAAAAAATAAAAGAAATCTGAACTTCTATAATCCGAAGTAAATTTCTAAAATCTAAATCTAAAGTTCTAGAAGTATGAAACTGAATAACGTGAACCATGAAATAGCACCGATAAAATAGTGAAAACAGTGTTAAATCAAATCTTCGTAAAAAATAAAAGAAATCTGAACTTCTATAATCCGAAGTAAATTTCTAAAATCTAAATCTAAAGTTCTAGAAGTATGAAACTGAATAACGTGAACCATGAAATAGCACCGATAAAATAGTAAAAACAGTGTTAAATCAAATCTTCGTAAAAATAAAAGAAAACTGAACTTCTATAATCCGAAATAAATTTCTAAAATCTAAATCTAAAATTCTAGGAGTACAAACTATACGCAAAATATCTTGTATAACACAATATTTACCGATCACACTTTTCAGCAGAAAAGAACGTTTAATCGAATAAAATTGTATTTCATCCAGAAGGAACAATGCAACTGAAAACATGAATTATAAATAGAGCAGCATGCAATCCCTTCGATGTTTACTCTTGCTTCAAATGAAATTTGTAAATACATAGATCGATTTCCCTACACACACAGAGCAAATATTTACCCAATTCGAATAAATCATCGGTTCGTCGTTCATCGCAGTTCTAGCTAACTATCGCTTTAAAATTAGAATGTTTCCGCTCTATATACACAGAGAGGCATATTCACTTACCGAAACATTACTCATTAAAGCTTGTGTGTAACGTTCACAAAGAGCAGACGAGTGTTACACAATGTGGCTGGCTATTGATAATCGACAGTGACAAACAGGGTCAGGCCGAAAGGAATGGTCTACTAGCAGCGGTTCTGACCGATCGTAGGTGTAATGTAGCGATGGAATTAAGTGTGCTGCAAGTAGGTTAGAAAGTTTCAAACACCTCGCAAGTACTTGCATCGATGAAAAGCAATAATACTTTTAAATTGAGTTAAACGTAACCGAGACAGGTTTCAACTTCCTGTAACCATTTCGAGAAATCCAAGGGGAACTTTCGACGAACCTTGACCAAGCGAATTCGAATCTTTTACGAGTACTTCATTCAAATGTTGAACATTCGATAGTCTTCCGTTTACAATGCTAAACTCGAACGAAATCACAGTAAACATATACAATTTTTCACGATTCAAGTGCACGTTATTTACATAACATCTGATGCTTCCAAACGTTAAAGCACTTATAAGTATTATAGTAACTTCTTAAATTAAAATATCCTACCTAGCATTTCGAAACATCTGAAAAGATTGCAGTTAAATTGGAAACGTCACTTGACAAGCAATTAAGATAAATAAATTAGATAGTTTCTAGACTTTTGCAAAGCTCTTAGGACTTTCTACCTAAAAGGTAAAATACGTATGGAATTTCGAATATTAAAAAAAATGCCCGACAAGATAGTTTAAATTAAGAGGGTAATATATATTCTCGAATCCTACACGGACTATTCCCAGGCTTTTGAAACCAGCTTGAATAATTTCAGCATTTCATAATATCAGTATATATGTTTACATTCGTTGCATTAATATACTTCAGTTAATAAATACAATACATCCTCCAAAATGATCGTTTCATGCAATTACCGTACAATTTGTATACTCATTACAATTAATGTGCTTCAATGAATGGTATATAAATATACTTGCATAAAAACGACACATCACAGAATTCTTCCAAATTCTATTCGAATTCTATGAAGCGAAACTTTTGTATTGAACTCGATTTCAATTTGTGAGTGTACAGTAGTGAACAAAAATGTAAGACGAGAGAATAGTGTAAAACACAGTTTTATGGTCTTCGGATATTATCTGCACATTAATTTTTATTGTTATTATGGTAGAAAACTATTTATGAATTAGCACAAAACGAAAATTTTGTTTATCATGCAATTCCTTATAAATTAGTTACTTTAATATCGTTGACTCTTTGGTCTTAAACTTTTTTCCGCTACTGTACATACATACAGTAACGGACAAAAGCTTAAGACGAGGACACAATGTAGAACCTAGCTTTATGGTCTGCAAATATTGTCTGTACATTAATTTTTATTGTTATTATGGCAGAAAACTATTTATGAATTAGCACAGAATAAAAATTTTGTTTATCATGCAATTCCTTACAAATTAGTTACTTTAATATCGTCGACTCTTTGGTCTTAAGCTTTTCTCCGCTACTGTACATACATACAGTAACGGACAAAAGCTTAAGACGAGGGCACAATGTAGAACCTAGCTTTATGGTCTGCAAATATTATCTCTACATTCATTTTTATTGTTATTATGATAGAAAACTATTTATGAATCAGCACAAAACGAAAATTTTGCTTATCATGCAATTCCTTATAAATTAGTTATTTCAATTTCGTTGACTCTTTGGTTTTAAATTTTTGTCCGTTACTGTATATCAAGCTTGATCCCATCGCTAGTATCACGATATCCGTTAGTAACATAACGTCGATTTATTTACTTACATATAGGAACGTACCTACGTATTTTTGCAGTTTCTCGTCACGACGTGTCGCACCGCGGAATAATTCTCTCGGCAAGCAAGATCAAGGGAATCTGGTTTCTTGGCTGGCGGTAGGTGCAGTTTCAAGTGTATAGAACACTAATCCGGACGTGTCGTTGCCGCATTTGCATAAAATCGCGGCGGGTATGAACCATCGCTTCGTCTCGTGACGAAAAGCACGATAGTAACGGCTACAGTTATTACGCCGGCTTAGAGCTCAGCCGCAGATCTTATCCTTTAATCACGAGTGACCCGTATAAACGGATCCTTAGATTCCATTCGTGGCGTTCTTTCACCGGCCTCCTATTATGTTTGTCGTGAACAATTGCGTTTACGTGCGGAGGCGTCGATGCGGGGTAACGATTTCTTATGAAACTATTCGGCTGTTTAGAAAGTTCGCGGTAATTCCTTGTGAATGAAATTTAAAAGAAGGCTTCCAACAATTTGCGGATAACCAACGATTTTTAACAGCTCGATCGATGACTTTGGATTGTTAATTTTTTCGAGCGCAAAAAATTGAAAAACGGTAAACTGTAAAATTCTCAAATCACACATTACACGATTTAGGATATTAATTGTGCGATGAAACGTGTAAACAACTTTTTAGTATGGTATTGAGAAATTCTATTAACCCTTTGCACTCTTGATGGTTACTGTTAGTCTTCCAATGATACTAACTTCAACAATTTTTAAATTTGAAATATTTACTAAAATTCGCCTATATTAAACGTCATTTAGTTTAGTCAAGGGATATACTAAAATTTACACATATCACTGTTTAACCTCTGAGACTGACTAACAAAGAAACTAACTAAAGTGTGAAAATTTGCGAAACTATCATTTGGTGACTAACAGTCACCTCTCGAGCGCAAAGGGTTAAGTTGAATTTTTAGAAAAAATGCTATTTCACTTGATCATTGGTAATCCACGAGAAAACGAAACGCGTTGATTTTGTAATGAGCATCAGATAGGGAATCGGAGTGAATTGTTGAATAATTTGGTCAATGTCATTTCCATGAAAGTGGAACTTTCTCTAGAAAGAAATTCTGTACCGCAACGCGAGCACTGTTACCAGAAAGGAACACAGTTAAGCAGCGGAACCTTGACTTCTTACACGTTCTACATCTATTTTGTTTTGCTCTCCCTCGGATTTAATAATGGTTATCCAGAGAATTTCACTTTATAGTACAACGAATTCTTTCACATTCGCTGGATCAGAATAAAGGCTACATGTATTATTAACAGATGTCTATTAAAATTCCAACACAAACGGGTTGCATCGACCGCGCAACTTTGAAACACTTTTCCCTCTGATGTTTAAGTTGTACACAAATAGAAAGTAGATCACAAGTTACGAAGTTTACCGGCAATTGCAATCTAATTCTAATACTACGTTTAATACATAACGTTACGTAACGTAGAGCCAAATAAATTTCCTTTTTTTACGTTAGCACAGAAAATTAAAATATGAAATTGGAAAGTAGAAAAGTACGATTCGTTCGGTATTTTGTTCTTAGAAAGAGACAAGCCTCAAAATTTTAAGCATTACGCTGACATTTTAAGCATGATCAACGTTAAACTAGAAGTATATCGATAAAGATTCGTTAACAAAATTTCTCGTTGTACATGTACATATTCAATTACAATATACGTAATCTCATACTTTGCGTATGCAAACGAAATTCATTAATCATATTCGTAGTTCATTCAACGTGCTTTCACGCGACCATACACCGATGTTTTAAAGTCCGTTGAATATCAATACGTACGTTTCAGAAAAAGTGCTCGCATTGATCGTAACCAGAGAAAGGTTATTAATGCACCGAGCGTTCTTGACACGCGAGTTTATGTTGTGTCAACAAATTTATGAAATCGTTTCGGTCAACGACGCATAGAACCGTTTTTCCTAGCCGTTTCAGCTCGTATCACTTCATGCACATTCATCACCACTCACCGTTTCTTTCACCCTCTCGCTGACCCAATAACCAACGTCTTTGCCTGATAAAAAATGACCGAGCAGCGGCTCGATACACTTCAAACTGTCCCCTACTTAATTGAGAAATAACAGATAATTTTCGACCCGTTAAGGTATCGCAAACGGTTCACCTTCGTTCACCAGGAAGAATGCGCTGTTACGTAAAAAAAAAAAAAAATATATCGTGACCGGTACCAGATCGTTCAGCCGGATCGTACCCTCACCTACGTATCTGGCGAGCTTAATTTCACGTTTTTATTAATTAAATAATTAGTTCGCGACCGAACCCTGTAACGACCAACATGCGTTTTTGTGCATCGGTACTTTGAACACGAGATACGGGATACACGCAACTGCGAGTTCCCTTTCTTTCCTTCTGTGTTTCGATAGGATCTTTGTACGGTGGCAATTTGTTCAGTAGGTTTTGCAGGGACACGTGCGATTTGAGGTGTTACCCTAAGCATATACAGGGTGCGACGGAATACAATAGTGACGAAAGTTTAAGACGAGAGGACAGTGTAGAACATAGCTTTATGGTCTGCAAATATTGTCTGTACATTCATTTTTATCGTTAGTATGGTAAAATACTATTTATCGATTAGCACAGAATGCAAATTTTGTTTATCATGCTATTCCTTATAAATTAGTTAGTTTAATTTCTTTGACTCTTTAATCTTAAACTTTTGTCCATTACTGTAATTTTAGGATTTGCATTAATTTTTATTGTTATTGTGGTAAAACATTATTTACTGATTAGCACAGAATGCAAATTTTCTTTATCATGCTATACCTTATAAATTAGTTAGTTTAATTTCTTTAACTCTTTGATCTTAAACTTTTGTCCACTACTGTAGCTGTATGATTTGCATTCATTTTTATCATTATTGTGGTAAAACATTATTTACTGATTAGCACAGAATGCAAATTTTCTTTATCATGCTATACCTTATAAATTAGTTAGTTTAATTTCTTTAACTCTTTGATCTTAAACTTTTGTCCACTACTGTAGCTGTATGATTTGCATTCATTTTTATCATTATTATGGTAGAATATTATTTATTGATTAGCACAGAATACAAATTTTCTTTATCATGCTATTCCTTATAAATTAGTTACTTTAATTTCTTTAACTCTTTGATCTTAAACTTTTGTCCACTACTGTACGTGGTGTAACAGAAAACAAAGCAATTCCTCTTTGCGGAATAAAGAAGAAATTTGATAAAAAAAAAGTTTAAGGCTTTGTTTTCAAGAATATTGACTTTGGAGATTTGTACCTTTCACATAAGACAGATGTAAGAAGATTTAGGTTTCTGATTTAAGTTTCTGAATCAGACCGCTTTCATAACCATCGACACGTATATCGTAATAAGTTAAAGGAAGCTGAAAATAGCAATCAGATTTTTTGTAATACCAAACAGCAATGTACTAAGTAAATAATGAAATGGTATCATGAAAAATTTATATAGTTAAATATATAGTCTTAACATGGTAAAATGCAATCAAAGTAGAGCAGTTAGTTTCACGAATTGCATAATGACTTATTTTAGCAATATATTCTTCTATATTCATATTTTACACAAGCATACAACAAATTGTCAATAACTTTATAGAATAAAATGAAAAACATGTTTGGATCATTTACAGTAAACAATGTTTTGTTATTCCTGTTTAATTCAAGAGTTATGTATCTAACCAAACATCGCATTGGAGTTTTAAATTCTCACGGTTTACTTGTACTTCTCTCATAATTAACAGAGCATAGTATTCCATAATTCGTTCGATGTTTCAGACAAATGTACCATAACTTACAACTTATCCCCACTGAATCGCTTTTTGTGTCACACCTATCGAAATGCCGACTTTCTCGTTAATCATGAACGTAAATGAGGAAACGGTAAAATTAAGGAAACGATAAACGTCGGAATTTGAAACGTGTGCTTTGAAGATAGATTCAAACGTTTTGCAATATTTTCACTTTCTCTGCTCCTCCATGTCTTTGATTCGAAAGATGAAAGCAGATTATAGTGTTCTTGCCTAACGATCTTCAACTTACTGTTTTATTTAAACGATAACGTGAAACCTTTTATAACAAAAACTACGTACGGCTACTGTGTTATAAATTAGAAGGTGAATGAATTTTTATTTCATTTTTAATTTCACTGCAATTGCGTGGTAATTTCGTCAACGAGTTCACGTTTGATTGGACAAATGTTAAGAAGGAGACAATCGGTGACAAACATAATGGTGAGCGTGGGTGCGAATTTTTCGAATGCCCAACAGATTACTCACTGTCTCTCCCTCTTTGTTCGCCTACTAAGCTAAGCATGACTGCATCTTTATGTTCAAGGATGACTGGAATATAGAAGTTCGCCATGCACGAGTGGTGATCGTTCGACCCGAAGTCTCAGCTTGTTGACCACACTCAGAGCCGGTTGAAGGCAATAACATTGAATAGCGTTAAAAGTGCAACGCATTGGAAAGTGACAGCGCGAGATACATTCGAAAATAACAAATCGACGGTAATAATAAGCCGACCAGTCAACGTCGAAAAACAGCTGTTAAAACAAATGGAAGAAATCCGTGAAAGAAATTCTAATTCAAAAGGTACCCTATTTTAATGCAATATCAGGAAAGAAAGCTGAATAAATTTCTTAGAATCGTTAAACGAGTAAAAATGATATTTTTGTTAATCGAAATACATGTTTTAATAAGACATAAAATTTAATTGCAATTAAATACATAGATCAATAATGGACAAAGTCTACGACAAAACCTGTGGAAATCGAATATTAACCCTTTGCATTCGAGAGGTGAATGTTAGTCGTCTAATGATACTAAATTCAAAAATGTTCAAAATCGAAATATTTGCTAAGATTCGTCTATATTAAACGTCATTTAGTTTGGTTAAATGATATACTAAATTTTCATATATAACTGTTTAACCTCTGAGTTTGGCTAATAAAGAAATTAAGTAAAATCTGAAAATTTGCGAAACTATCATTCGGTGATTAACAGTCACCTCTGGAGCGCAAAGAATTAATAACATTTAAATTGAAATGATTGCATCATTGCAATTTAATGCGCAGACAAGGAAAATCATTGACGCGTCTCGATAAAGTTCACCAGTGTTTCCTTCGCGCGGCAAAGGATCGGCGAGCCTTCAAAAATGAATAGGCTTTTCGTTTTTAAATAAAGGTATCGTTCTATATGGAGTAACGGTGAAAGGAAAACGAAAGTCGAACCAGTCAGGGTGTTTTATGGAAAGTTTTAAAGCGTACAAGTTTTAACTATACCGTTTTAATGAACCTTAGCGTAGGATCGCGCGAATGCAGGAAGTTAGTCGGCGAGTACGCCGGTGGTCACTTAAGCGTGGTCACGAAGACGAACAAGGAGATGCAACGTAATCTCTCAATTTCACTGGAAGCGTTATAAGAGCTATCTTACGACAGTCTTCTCTTTTTTTCTTCTTTTCCTTCCACCAGAATGCGGCGCATTCTCGGCGCCTGGAATGGACAACGCTGAAACGAAACTCGTCAATCGACGTCCCTCTGCGTCCTTTCGATCGCGTGTTTCTATTTTAACTTAGCATCTGATATTTGCCAGCAGCGTTACGAAACATCACGGTTTCACCCGCATATCGTGGATAGAAAATTTATGCTTGCGCGTGCTGGAAAACGAATTAACACTAGAATCTCAGATTCTACTTAGACCTCGCCGGCGGCCATTTTGACGGTGCACGATTTCTTTCCATTTCACCGTCAAACATTGTTTCGTTGAATCATACTTTGTGGTTACTTCCATCGGTTTCGTAATCGATCAACTATTTTTTTTTTTTTATGAATATGTTAGATACGTGTTTCTGTCGGGGGGTTCAGTATTTACTCGGTGAATCTTTTATCGCTTCGACTTGCTATAATTGCGATTTTTTGACAACCTCATATTGATGTTCAAGTACATAAGGAAACTTTATGTTTTAATATAGCTGCTTTTTTATCGATGAAGTAACTATTTCTTGTAAAATGATTCTTAGATTTCTCAAGATCCCTTTTTAATTTTTCACCCAATAATCATTTATATTATAAAGTACATAAGGAAACTTTATGTTTTAATATAGCTGCTTTTTTATCGATGAAGTAACTATTTCTTGTAAGATGATTCTTAGATTTCTCAAGATCCCTTTTTAATTTTTCACCCAATAATCATTTATATTACTTTGTTTGTGTATTACTTATAAAAGATAATTCTCCATCTTAGAAAAGAGATCGTTATAGGCTTCAGAAATACAAAATTCGAATATTTAATTACGCGTGCAGAGAAACTTGATTCATGAATTTCATCGTAATGATACGCAATTATTCGTCACGAAAGTAACCGATTTGTTTTAATACAATTTCCTGCGACTGAATTCCAATAATTAGCATAACTTGAATCACATCATTTACACGTGTACAGATAAAAATCGTGTATGAGAAAATAAGCATTAACCCTGTCCGTCTTAAACGTGGGCACCAGCACCTGTTTCTTATAAATCAATTGTCGATCGGTGAACAGAACGCGTTAAATTCAAACCGGGAAAATGGAACCGCATTCCGATCAATATAGAGCCAAGCGTCCTGCAATTTATAAGTGATCAATAAACGTAATTATTTATCAGTGTGTATTAGTAAGGTCGACCTAGAAAACGGTCCAACGTGACAATATTATCCGCTCCAGAATCCAGTTAGATCACCGTAATAAAGATAAACGTACGCTTTGCGAATCGATATATATATATATATAATATGAAAACGTATCCGAGTGAGAGTAAAAGTTTTGTCGGTTTCTGCGTTAGACACAAGGATCTTTGCACGCACAAACTAATTTTGATACACAGAAACTTGTGATCGTATGCGCGAGCTAATTACGGATAGTCTGTTTCGACGATAAATAAGCAAATAATACGGTAAAAATACATACGAGCATTAGAAACGTTTATTAGAATGTTTGTAATCTCTTTAGCGTTTGAAACGGACAGAACTTTTGCATCCATTACAAACGAAACGCGTAAGAATTTTATGGTTACGCACGACCTGCATATTTATTTTCCTGCGTTGCGTGCGTGGAGAAAAAAGAACGCTTTAATAGCCTCATTATTGTTTGCTATGAAATATGACGTTGATCCGCGCGAGATAAGCATGCTTTCAGCTTCGACCGTATACATGGGTCTGTGCACTTGAAAAATATCTAAAGAGCACGTGTTTTGTGTGACCAATATGAGTGAATTTTCTAATTTATTCCGTTACACCAGTTTTCTTTCAATGTAAAATGAAATTAAAGTGGTAACTTGTGAGTTACGGTTACTTGATACGTCTTATTTTCAACTGAACAACGTTAGCCTTAGCTCCACTATCGTTAGATTATAACATTGCAAATTTTTAATTTGTACCTTTTACGTGAAATGTTTGATAGCAAAATATCTATGTTTATTACAAAATACTACCACTACAATCTCCATAAGATTTGTCGATAGTAAAAATCATAAGTCTTAGTGTTTGTTTGGTTAACAGCATTACTATTGCAAATTACAATTATCATTATTATTTTTAATACTCGTATAAGGACCATATCATGGATTATACCCCATCATTCCAAAACTAAAACATAAAGTTCTTATAAAAAAGAATTTTTTCTCCTTCTAAGGTAAAAAATCACAATTTTGGAAATTAGCACTGCTTATACAGTAGAGCTTTCTAAAAAAATTGTCAAATAACAGAACAATTTTACTTTCTTATACCAAGCTTCATTTACTTAAATGAAGATTAAGAAAGCCAACAGCCTGATTAAATATTTTATTATGTATCCTGTATCCCTTTCACTGTTAAATTTCACTATCCTCTGCTCGAATAACAGAATATCTGGGTACAATATTTAGCTAGCGAGAGTTTGGATATAGAAGTTTCTGCTGTACATTACAAATTGTATTTTATTCAGCATTTAATCCTTTACCTACATACCCGTACATATTAATACTATTCCTACCTACACTTCACATATATCTATTCCTACCGCAACATTTCCATGTAAGACAGTCTACAAACTTTTCTCAGAAAATAAATAATGAAAAAAAAAGTGAATATTGAAAAATGTACTATACGTATATTTGAGGAAAAGTCTAAAATTTAAAGGCGATTCAGTTACGTCGTATCTATGAAATTCTAATCGAAATTTTAAAAAACAGTCACTTGACCGGTCGTGGTAGGAATAGCGTTAAGAATACTTCCAAGAATAGTTCCAACAACAGTTTCCTCGGTGAATTCCTTTGAAGCTTTTCTTTGGTCAGTTTCCGACCGTTCCGGATAAAGGTATCTATCTATGGCGCGACTCGACCAAAAGCGATGCATGTACGAACGTCTCATATGATTCATGTATATTTCATCGTGTTCACCGCGAACGTACCGACAAATCTGCACGTTCCCTCGGCGCAGAGAGACAGAATGCGCTTGGCTGGTGCACGTGACGCCAGACGCGTTGCGCCGGGCATGGTCACGTGCAGCGGACAGTGCACCGACTGCCACGCTCTTGTGCACGTGAATTCTGCATAAAGCAGCGACGGTATCGACGCTCTTATAGCTGAACGGAAATCAGGTCTCCGGTTAGACTCATGCCACATGCCGAGGTCGGATCAACCCCCTCGAAGCCGGGCATTGATAAACGGAAGTTTTACAAACAGTTAAAATTCGCGATTATATTTGATATAAAAAAGAAGAATGATCTGTTGTTCCTCTATTAACATTTTAACAGTCGCACGATTACGCGGTTAAACTTTGCCAGGGGCTGGCAATATTTTTGAAGGATTGATTAAAGAAAAATAAAAAATTGATTAAAGAATAATTCAACACGAGTGAATATACACATTTTTAATAAAAACAAAAAAAATTGTTTTTAATAACTATAAAAATAAAGTAATAAAAAAGTATGAAGAAACATAAACAATTAAATTCTTATATGTATAATTAAAAAACAATAATAAAAAATATTCCTCTTCAAACGTTTCGTTTTCCATTCTAAATGAGGGATCACGAAATAATACATTAATTTAGAAGATTTTAAATTCAAAAAAGGCAATAAAATAATAATTACCTAAAATACAAAGCCAATAGCAATATTCATGCTTGTTTACATTTATTGTAGAAATAGAAATATGAATTTAAATACTACCAAAAAAAAAACATTTGCATGAGAGTGTGTTACTAGCTATTAACCCTCGATGGTAGCATCACACATATGTTGTGTGATCAGCCACTAACAGTTGTTCCGGCTATCACAGACATGTTGCGCGAGCGACCATTAAGGTGTTAATGTGAACGGAAAGATTTGCTTACGTTTCAGTTTTATTTCACTCATAATTTTACCTTAACGTCGGATTGCGAAACCGTGAAACGAATCAAGTGAACGTTACTTATTAGATTAATGAAAATATTTGGTATGCAAATAATAAATGATTCAGTTTTTTACTGAAAGCATATATTTGCGTAACTCTGTTGGCTATGGTGATATATTATAATGTTTCTAATATAGTTGATATTTGAGTCTGTAGTCCAAGAATAAACCTATTGTTAGATTAACACTAGATTTACGGACATTTATTGTGCATCTATTTCTAATATATACATATCCTAAGAAATATGTATATATCATACAAAATTTAAAACTCTGGAGGATGAGAGGAAAATAGATTAAGGTATACTTGTATCGATCCACTGATAAAGGTCAACAAAAATTATTAGGAATAATAATTTTTTTTTTTTGCAAATTTTACTCATGAAGTTCGAAACCCGTCAAATTGACAAGTCCCGTAAACCTAGTGTTAACCCTAGAACTCCTAAGGGGCGGGGGGTTTCCTCGAACCCACAAATTGGAAAACCTTAAATTAGAATCATTTCCCTTTTATAAAAAATTCCCTTAAAATTATTTACTGTTGTATACACATTTAAGTTTGATATTAAAAGTTCCCGTTGCTATGTGTAAAAAATTAGTAAGCATAAGAGAAATATAACTGACTACTCGCCGCGGTGCAGTGGCGATCATGCGAAGTGGACCCTCACGCTCTCCTTTTCTCCAAAGAATAAAAATTACAGAACGAAGAATGAAACTATGTAACTAATTGGGAACTTTAACTGGAAAGACACTACGAACTAAAATACCAAAAGATACAAAACCGACAAAAAAGGGAAGATGTTATCAGTGTATACTGGAGGCTAAAAGCAGACGCATAAAATATAATAGTTTATTAAAATCAATGCAAATTTGTTACAATTGCAAAAACCGTGTTTGCAGAAAACATTCATTTAATACTATACTTTGTCATTCATGTTTATCAGAAGAAGCAAGTTCAAACTAGTTGCACGTTACTATATTATAATATTTTATAACAGTATTTAATTTTATAAATATACATAAATCAATACAAATTGAACACAAAAACATATGTTGTCTTGTTTACAAACTATAGCATATCCTAACATTGCAAAACATTTACCAAAAAACAACTTTTTCCAGGATTAATGTATAAAAAAAGGTATGGGTTCGAGGAACCCCCCTCTTAGGAGTTCGCGTAACAGATCGAGGCTTAAAATAAGTATTTTAGTACATAAGGTATTTCATATACCTACAAATGCGATGTTGTCTCATAGTATCTGTTGATACGACCATAAAAGGTCCTTTGTTTCTTTTTTTCATATTGACTGTTCGAGTGGATTTATTGCTGCACAATATTTTAGAACAGAGCCTTAAACTATATACAGACGAGCGATTTTTTGACTCGCGATCGTATGGTTTTCTTTGCTTTCCAAATTGAAAACAAGGAATACGAATATATAATCGTGGCGACGAAAAGCCGCTTTCTGTCCAATACTAAAAATACGTCTACCTGTTTTTATAATTGTGTTAACAAAGGCGGGCCAAAACCAATTGGTCCGCATTCCTTAGTCTCATCTTCTTTTCAGCTGTGCATAATGAGAACTGCTTAAGTGTTTTGAGGAAACCACGTTATGAAAAGTCATCTCGCACTATTAATGTGAAGTACAGCTTCATGATAAATGTTTGAAGTCATATGTAGCGACAGCTACACACACGTGTAGACATATCGAGTTATTGATTGTCACACGTGTTCAGGAGTTCCCGTATCATTTGTTATAATATCTGAGACATTGTTACGCACGTCGTTATCGTGGTTAAACAATTTCATTAGCAAGGAATTTGTTTCTTACGTCAAGTTCAGACGTTTAAGCATAATTCATGTTATCACCTTAACGAGGTGAGCGTATCTTAACACATTGTTGACCGGTCGCGAGTTAACTCGTGTCTTCCTGCTCGAACGTTGCTGACCGGCCACGAGTAAACTCGCGATCGACGCACATTATTTTCGCGGAGATCATACAGTGTAATTGTTGTTCAGCACGTCACAAGCTGTGTTTTTCGCTATTAACACATTGTATGCCGGCCCCGCGAAAACGCGGGTTTGGAAGTCTGTTGCTTTAGCGCCGGGTTTGCGATAATACAACATTCTTTTGTTTGGCGATTTGTTTGTTTCTATTTTTCGTTATCGTTAAATTGCATATAATGAATATGCAAACCAATTTTAGTGTTTTACAATAATGTATAAAATTTTAAATATTTTCTTCACCTACAGTTTTAAATGCCTCACCGGCATACAATGTGTTAAAACCCGTCAAGTTGTGTCTCTTTCGAAATAAAAAAAAATATTGTTCGACAAACATTGCTTCGTCGATAAAAATGTTATGACGATTTTATTCACGTGCAAGTTTGCCGAAAAACGTGCGATCCCAGGCGTATGTCTTACAGATTTCTTAGCGGTCCGCAATGTGTTAACCCTTTGCGCTCGAGAGGTGACTGTTAGTCACCGAATAAGGGTTTCGCAAATTTTTAGAGTATAGTTAGTTGTTTATTAGTCAAACTCAGCGGATAAATAGTCATATGTATAAATTTTAATACATTACTTAACTAAACTAAATGACGTTTAATATATGCGAATCTTAGTAAATATTTCGAATTAAAAAATTCTTGAAGTTAGTATCATTAGACGACCAACAGTCATCTCTCGAGTGCAAAAGGTTAATACACCAAGGCATCACATGAATCTGAAAACGAATTGAATCTTTCACGAATGTAAAAAAAAAGCGCATCAATCACGAGTTGGATCAATACATTCTAGGATAGCATACAGTGTAATTGTTCAGCATACTACAAGCTGTATCTTCCGCTAATAAAACCCGTCAAATTGTGTCCCCTGTGAAATAAAAAGAAATTCTAAGTGAAATTGCCGGACAACAATATATCACAAAAGTACCAGGAATGTGTGCTGTAACATTTTAAGGATAAAACAAGTCCCTGTTTAAATTCCGCTCCTTTAGTTGCGTCGATTAATGATAAAAATTTGCATAAACATTCACAATAATAATAGTATCGCTTTAAATGATGCAATTCGATCGAGAAATCCCAGCTTCCGCGATGGCGGCGATTTCTTTTCACCATCTGATCAGATGTAAGTTCTTTACGACAGTTTCACAAGCGAAAATGGAAAGAAAGAAGAAACGGAGTACACCTCGCGGCTATACAGACGATAGTGGGCCAATCGCGGTCTAATAATTGGTAAGAAAGAATGCGTCATAGTTGTGAAAAGGTAAAAAGTATATTAGTAAACTGACGGAATGCACGTGTGTGTATGTTTAACGCCCATTTTACAGCCCCGATAAATCACCGTAAAAATATAACGACCGGGTTGAACGATGTTAATTGCTTGAATGAATTCGATTCCCGTGCCCCTTTGGGGACTCCTTCTGGCCCCTTGCTCACAATAAACCAGCGTTCCGCTTATTCGTTTCTCCGTAAATCTGCGAGTCACGTCGAAACTGTGTAACAGCATTTTGCTGTATCGTAGAAAGTTGATGTTTAAATCGACACACTTGCAGCGACTCGGTAAGATTGCCCTTGCGTTGCCGCGCATTCGAAAAATCCCTAGGGCGTTCGAAACGCGAAACACACGGGCAAGAAGAACAGGGTGGTTGCGACAGCCGCTTCGGGTGTTTTTGAATCGACAAAAAGCGTACGCGTAATTAATCTGTTCGTTGTTAACCCTTTGAATACTCTAGGTCTAAGTGCTTCGCGTGGACAACGCGCTGTTGGTGGTTGCAAATTGCTGGAGACGGAGTGTTGTTACTCGTACACTGATAATAACGTTGCAGTAAGCGGAAGATCGAAGAAATGGACAAACGCATATATTCGTCCATGGTGCACTGGACGCATATGTTAGCGACCGTATATTTTGGGTGGTCGCTGAAAGTGCGTAGACCAGTGTTTCCCAACCTTTTTTGTGCCATGCCCCAGCTTAACTTTTCTAAAAATTTTATGCCCCCCCCCCCCTATGTAACATACATAATTTTTAACATTAAAAAATTGATTTGTTCACTTAAGAAACATAAATGATAGATTCCAGGAAAAAATCACTATGAAATTATTAACAAAACATAGTAGGTAAAATTTCAAAACATATATAGAGTCCATTTTCGAATTGCCCCCCTGTGGGGCGTGGACCCCACGTTGGGAAACACCGACCTAGACCGTAATTTAGGCTAGTGAACGATTTATGGCTGAGTGTTTGATCAAAGGGTCAAAGAGAATAAATTAATTAATTAATAAGAAATGTAAATAAAATTTGTTTTGTATGCTAATCAATAAATAGTGTTCTACCATAATGACAATAAAAATGAATAGAACCATAAAATTAGGTTTTACGTTTTCCTGTCGTCTTAAACTTTTGTCCGCTACTGTAGGTAACACGCTGAATTACGAATACATTCATTGTATTGGAATGTAATTATTAATTGTAGATTACAACAATAACTCAAGTATTCGAAAGTATCCAAGAAAATATTATTAGAAATACGTTAAAAATTGAATTGGTTAAAGATATGACCATTCAATGGTTAATGAATCGATTCAGAACCTATTACACTATTTAAAGTATATCAAACTGCATAACAAACTGCAAATCTTGCAAATAAGACGCTGATAACCCACCCATCCAGTTGTTGATGCGATATCAAACAATTGATATAAAAATAATGGGATAAATTTCGTGAATCAGTGTAATTTTTCTTACAAACAGAATTCGTTTCGTCATGTTATTTAATTCTCGTTATAATTTGATTTAAAAGAGTTCAGTGGTAAAAGGATTAAACCACAGATACCAGATCTTTGCAATTTCACGTACATGATAAGTATTTCAATCGATCCAGATACGCGAATAACTTACATTCTCATCCGAGTTTCAAGCATAAAGTAACTTGCATAAATATCCATTCGATCAGCTTTGGAAAGTAGGTACGTAGAAGAATAACGCGCGGATATTGCTACTTTCTCGTTCAACTTTCTGCAATCAGTGGAACAAGAATTAAAAGTGAATTGTAAAACTTCTGAATGCTGCGGATGACTGTATCCTTTTAATGTAGGCACGTAAAATCTAATGAGCTGGTGCTAGCGTCAGAAAGCGATATAAATTAACGAGATACTTCTTGTACACCCCCATTTCATACTGTCGTTAAGATCGTTGTTTTCAATTATTTAAAAACATTTTTAAATAACGATAATTTTTACATTTAATGAAATTCAGTGTGTACGAGCGTTAGGAAGTAAATAAGTACAGTCCAGAACCTTATCACGACAGCAGCTAGATTTTGTTTAACAGATATTCTAATAATAAATAAGTTCTGACATTGCAACAGTAAACCAGTGAAATTAGCATGTAAACGAGCTATTTTCTGTTAAAATTCGTTACAGTGAATTATTTACAGAATCTTATAAAGATCACCTATAGATAGATGCCCTATATGTTTGCTGCTCAAAATTTTTACCGGAAAACGTTGTAAACAATCGTCAAAGTTTGTAAAAATAGGTTTTGCTCTCGTTTATTTATCCATTTATCAAAGTGAGAATCAGGACGAAAAAAAGCTTCGAACAAAGGTTGAAGTATATGTGAATTTTAACGGAAATTTACATATTTTTGGTTGTCTAGCTCAGTTGTTGCAATTTATATAAAAAAAAAATAGTACATTTAAGATCAAGTTAAGTTGGATAAAAATAATTGACAGGTTTTCTATAATTACACAAAATTCCAATCACCGTGTGTAAGTTAATAGCCAAAGATAACCTTCCTGCACGGTGTTATACTCATAACCTTGGCGATCTGTAGCTGTCGCGAGCGGGAGAGAGTTAATAGGGAATTTGCATATTCAGCGCGCTGAAGGCTCGTGTACGGTATATTCACTTCCGTGCATTAATTATGTGCCTTGATTTCACTAATAATTTACTGGATCGACGTGCCATTACATGCACTCTGACACATTGACTCGGTTCCCTGTATGTAATTGATTGGAGATCAATCACGCGTTCACAAAACACGGGCACTTGGAACGGGTAAAAGAAGCCTTAGATAAGATTTCGGGAGCGTAATTAATTTTGTGTGAAAGCAGCTTCGAGATATATTGTATCTGTGCAGGTAATAACATGCAACAAACTCAGGTAGGACTTAATTGGCCGTCGTTGCACAATTATAAGCTACTGTTCAAACTTCACCGAGAATTGTTACTTAAAGGAGTAAATAATTAATGGGCTGTTTATCCATTTTTTTTTATTGTTTATCTCAGATCCATGACTTGTAAATTCGTTTTGATATTTATACCTCGTTCATACGTCTTACAATGACTGTTTCAGTTTTACATAACAATTTATAATATAATGCAATTGTAAAAGTGTTGGACGAAAATACATCGCAATATTTTTCAGACTAATATTAATACTTCGAAGAAGTGACTTCAATTCCTGCGATACAAATAATTACGTTTTGCTTCCTCATCATAAATAGTGTACCTCATTTAATATAGTTCACAAAATTCAGGACACTGATCACGTTAGCATTAATCAAGTTCATATGACAAATTTATTGCGTTGTTCTTTCGTTGAGGAGTAAATAGTACGAAAGTATCTAAACTTATGAACCTATTCAGAGCATAAAAAATTGTTGAAACTACAAGGCTTGATTTCACAGCCCTCGGCATCACAGCCAAAAAGAAGTGAACTTCGTTTACACTTTCCGTTCCCTAGCCTCATACACTCACTTCTCTCACTCACACTTTTCACTCTCTGTTACTTACGTTTTACTGTAATACAATTACATCCATCCATTATCCATTTTTTACTCCAAGTTTAATTTTGTCTTTTCCCCTTTGGCCTGTATCTCCTTAATGCATTTTGTCCCTTATCAAAACCCTCTTTTTCCTTATCATTTCCAGCCATCTCTCCACTTTCTCATCTTTCCTACCACTAACCACATCCTCCATATTTATTTCCCCGTTAACCTTTCTACAGTCCCCCGCCAAACGATCAACCGTTCCAACCAGCTTCCTATAGTACATGTACGCATGCGCATCTCTGACCCTCCACCAGGAAACGAGTTTGAAGGTGGCCTTCGAGGCGGCGTGAGTCGCGTGAGAGATGCGAAGACGACGCCGCGGTTAATTGACATGACAGCCGGTCGCGTGAATCAAGCCGAGTGTCTGACGCGTGCACGTGACTCGGTCACACTTTTCCCTGGATGGTATTAACCTGCACGAGGGAAGGCGTGTAACCGCGACTCTCTTTCTTTCCTTCGCGGTTCTCTTTCCCCGTGACGATAAACTGCACCGAATCAGCACGTGCAGCAGCACGTGGAATCACGTGACGCACGTGATCTCGACTTCGGCATGCTTGTGCCGGCATTATTATTATCCTTCGTTGCCCCACATCGTCGTTAGTTTCTCCATCAAAGCCCGTCACCGTATATATGAATACCGCTTACGTATACAGGCAAACGTTCATCCGCCTGTGCTCGTCGCCCTTGCTCCTGAATCGGGGTTCCCTTGGAAAATATGCATTCGCGGTCCTTGCCAAGTAACGTGCATATATTCCCCGGGACGTTATAGCGTGCCACTCAAACTCGATAAGCGTGAAACACCGAATTTTGTTAGTTTAAAGCGGAATATTGGAACGGGATGCTTAATGATACTGTAACGGAACATTGTTAGAGCCTTTCGTATATGAATTACTGGGGAGACAAAAGGGTTCAGACGAAAGAGTTTTGGAACAATGCAATAATCACTTTTCCTTATACTATACTTCATTTATTTGAATAGATATTCGAAAGGTTGATCGTTTGCTTCAATGTTTGTCTGTCTTATGCATTCTTCATTGTTAAGTTTCATAATTTTTTTTAAATAAAGGGATGTTATTGTATCTAGAATAGACATGATATTTAAATAATGGGAGTTGCTATTGTGTTAATAATAAAATATTTATTATTGAATGTTATGGTTGTTCAAATATCAATATAGTTAACATTGTTGTAGAATATAATAAGAATTAAAACGGTAATGTAAAAACTGTTAAATATTGTAATTATTAAAATGTCAATTTACTGGTTATTGTTATTGAATATTATAAAACAATTGAAGTAACATTAATTAGTGTTCTTATAAAATATTTAATAGAATAGAATAGTTTTAATCCTATCATAAAACAGAATAAAATATCTATTCGATCAAATTTTTAATCGAATACAAATTACAAAATCTATCTTTCCTGCTGCAACTTAGTTTTCATACTTATTTCGTGCGCATTGGTAATAACAAGCGTTGTTATTACAGCAGGCTTATAAGATTAAGGATACCTATCCTCGGATCCGTGTACTTCGATTTTTAAACAGTAGTATATATTAGAGTAGGCTGAAACTTATGGCAATGAAACATTCACGGGTAGCGTACAACTTCCTTGACTTACCTACGCTTACTCTTCTTATATGTATCAAACGAATGCACGCGAGTCTTATCATCTACCGCGGATAATGTTCTCGATAGATTAAACGAGCTGAATAAATGGGAAGCCGGAAATCGAGCAGGCGAACGCCTTGCACGTCTGTGGAACCTCTTATGAGAGCAACATTAATCTGCTTTTTAATCTTCGGAAGCAATATACAAGGCAACAACGAGGTTTTGTCGGCTCGGATGATTAAAGCGTGGAGATTTTGTTCCTAAATGGAAAGTCATGCATAATTACATGTTAATTTAAAATAAGTTTCACAAGCCTTGAGAAAGTTTCTATTTCGTGTAAAGAATATTGCGTAATGTCATCTGTGTGGCGAAAATCACTATGCGCCGAGAACAATGAAACCGTTACACATACAAACGGCGTAAATGTAACGAAAATTTTCAGCTAACTACACAGGTTACGCAGAAGCGTTCACTAATCCGAAGGTTCGAGCTTCTTTGTTGTTCTGTGCTATTAACCGTTTGAGTGCTAAGGAATTTTCTTGTATATATGCTAAAAGTGGATGAAATATTTTTGGAAAATAATAAAAACGGCAATAATTAACTCTAACTATTATATAAAAAGTAATTTTCACTAAAAACAAATTTTTAGATTTATCTTTTCATATCATAGTCATTTCCAAATAAATCACGATTTTACTTTTTCTAATTATCAGTATAACACTTATCTTAAAAAAAATGAAACTTTTAATTTCTATATTATCGAAAACCACAATTGAATGATATTAATAAAAACTGAAATTAATATGAACACAACTGTTCTTAATTAATGCGAAAATTATAGTAACAAACAGCAGTGCGATCGCGCTTCTCCGCATTCTTGGCAATACATAAGAGAAACGAGATAGCGCTTCGTTCGCCGCACTCAACGTTTAAACCGACACGTTACAACGAAAAAATATTGTTATTACCAACTCACGTGCACGTAAAATGATCCGTTACGAAATCGCAATCACCATTAATATATCAACGATTATACCGCCCTGTGGCTGTCGATAATCTAAGAACATTACCGGATAACGTCGATACATGGCTTCTGTCGCCCAGTAACAAACTGAACATCCTCATACGAACGTTTAACCTTCGTGTTATGGTAACTAGGCCAATTAAAAACGCGTTCCCGGGATTCAAACCTATAAAATTCGAAAGAGGTCGGGCACGATTAGCGACGGGAACAGCTGAATAACACGCGCTCCTCCGTTTATAGCGGCGTAAACACTGGCATATAATTTATCGTATGTATTCTTTCGACATTTTCTGGCCGTGGAAAGCTTCGACGTCTCATTAGAGGGTGCAACATTGTTATGTTAAAGCCGTGACACGGTTTCCCGCCGAGACGGTATACCTGCATCTTACTTTTTACATAAGGAAGGAAACGACCGCTTGAAATTCAAGACCGAGTATTATCGATAATTTTATTGATAATCAACTATAACGATACCTCATCGCGAGCAAAAAAGAAACTGGTTCAACAGCCACCCAGATGCAAGCATACATTTTGCCCGTAAATCGCATATCTACGTGTGTAGTCGTGCAGGGAGATCAAAAAAGAGATGCAAATATTTAATAACAAGGAGCAAAACATCGGACTCATTCTTTTCTTCCGTTCTGAGAAGCTGTTCAAGGCGTTTATAATTCAGTGTATGAAAAAAAAAAAGAAATGGTGTGCGACAGAGGACAAACGGGGTAAAGGTGACGTCTGCAAGGGAACGTTACCGTAACAATTTTGAACAGTGTCACGTACCGAGGGGTCGGCTCACTGTGTGAGATTATCTTGATTAGCATCTGTGGAAGGAAGTGTTCTACTTTCGTGAGAGCGAAAGAGAAACGAAGAATGAGAAAAGGGTAGGGCTGTAATTGTCCGGAATAAAGGCAACCGCGAGGAGGAATAAATAAAAGAGAAGGAGATGAAAAACAAGAGACGAAGATTGACACTGCCGGCGAGGTAGTTGCAATGATTAGGGACAGTAAACTTTGCCGGATTTGCATTCCTGCTTAGTGTATTTTAATATATGGTATTCATATGATAGATCATTGATTATTATTACGTTTTTCTTTTTTTATTTCACTATTAATTTCAATATTCCCCCAAATATGATTGGATATTGCAATTAAATACAATTAAATATCACCATCATTTACTGATATACAACCTATTAACCCTTTGCAATCGAGAGGTGACCGTTAGTCGTTTAATGATACTAACTTCAAAAATTTTCAAATTCGAAATATTTACTATGATTCACGTATATTAAATTTCATTTAGTTTAATTAAGTCGTATATTGAAATTTACATATATGACTATTTAACGTCCGGGTCTGAACTAACGTCAGAAAATTTGCGAAACTATCATATGCTAGGATTACGATGTCCCATGAGAGGGGACAGCTGAGTGCAAAGGGTTAAAATTATTTATTATTATTTTAGTAATATTATTACTTTTATAAAAATTAAATTCGAGAACGGAAATACCGGAAAAATTACCGTCATGTTTGCCACCTTTATTATGCGCTCTTAGGTATGCAGTATTATGAAATTGTTCTACATACTACATTTAAATACTATGAAATAAAGAAATCATGTCCGCTATTATCTTAATACCACACTTTCTCATGATGTATTAAAGTAACAAATTATTCTTTCTTCTAAGTGTAGAAGCATTTAAAATATGCGTATTATAAAATGAGAGAATAAATGGTGAGGAATTGTAATGCATTGATTTTAAGGAGATAATGTATAATAAAATATATGTAAATAGATTGAGAGTAGGTTGTCATTAAATTACTGAAAGTAATAATAAATACTCGAAATAGCAGTGTATAAATAATATAGAGAAAGTTGGACTTTTTAACTCCTTTTCCACAATTACAATCCGTAACATCATTTTATAATTAAACTTACTTTATATTTCAGAAATGTGGTATAAAGCACATTCAAATACTAATAAATAGTTAATACCATTTCTAAAAAAACTTTATAAAGAAATATATTTTAATGTAATTCGAATTATTTTCTTTTTAAATTCCTACGAGTATTTATCAATAATTTATTATATCAACGCGTTAATTACCATTTTAGTTCATAAAAAGTCGATTCAACTCACGCTTCCATAAAAACACGTGTTTCTGAATAAAAATAATCATACGAATTCCTGAATTTAAAGAAGAACTCTCCTAACAAGTTTTATGATCTACTCCTTTGTAAATTAACAATAATAAATTTGTATCCGAGAGTCAAACGAACCCACTCTACTCTTCCTCTATTTAACAAGATTCTGTGTACATAACTCTCTTTTGGAACAAAGTTCGAATACTGAATAAACATAAATAAAACAAGTTAATTTGCATACCTGGCATGAGTCTTCCCTGTCGAGGATATCCCAACACCTGCGCCCCAGTCAATAATACGGCGATCAGAATTTTAGCAACTGTCATCTCCATTGTCACTTCGTTGGCCTTCAAGCTACTCAAATCACAAATTGGCGGTAATCGTGTGTGCGTGTCTGCTGGACGTTATCGAGAAACACACAAGAAACCACGAGCGACGCGTGACCGAATGTGTTTGATTTCGTTGACGAAACTTCCGATTTGTCGTGAAAAATCGTTAATTGTCAATGGTATATGGCTGCCGTGACGGTAGTCGGCAGAGCTCCAGCCGCTGTCGTACTGTGCGATAGTCTGGAGGGCTGGCTGGCGCTTTCACCGGTTTTATACGCGCGCAGGAAAGCACTTCTTCTGGAAGGGGGGATCCTACACTGCTTCTTTGATACGTAGCAGAAGCGTGATGTGTGGTGTACAGGAATTGTTGTAAAGTAAATTGCAAAACGCCGGGGTGCGTTCGAATAATGTGTACAAAAGCGGTGATTTGCTTTCAAACAGTTGTGTTAAAAACAATGTTAGAAGAACCGTGAAAAGAATATTATAATATAGATTACCATATTTAAAAATATAACAGACACTAAATATAACATACGATGACAAGATTGATATCGTTGTGCTTTCCTAGTAGGAACAAGAATTCGTAAATGTTGGTGTTGCTAACTTTCAGCTGTTCTCTAAGAAAATTAGTAAACATATTTTTAAAGTTTCATTGATCGAAGGGGACGCAGCAAATTCACACATACAGTGGCTCCAAAAAGTATTCATACACTGTATTATAAGGAAATTCATTTACTTCTGAAATTCTGATTTCAATGAAACTCTTTATATGTGTGCAGAGCATGGTGTGTCCTGCGTAGATCAATTTTTTTGGCGGCAAAATATCTTTTAAGGGGGCTGATAACGAATCTCAAAGTTTCAGCGATTTTTCACGCTTTGAATACAAACTTTACTGTGTTTTTTTATGACAGGGCGATAGAGTATTAAAAATTAAACATTTTCTATTTGAAAGGTTTTGCTTCAGCAAGTATCATTACAAAGTTATCTTTAAAAAATGAGAGAAAACTCAGAAACTTTAACGCTGGTTTCATCCCTTTAAAATGGCATTTAGATGAAAAGAAGAGATCAATTCACACGTATACTATTACGATTTACATACCCGCAAAGTTTTATCATATACTTCTATCAGACTCAGAATTTCAGGGTTAAACGAATTTATTTGTGACATAGTGTACGAAAACTTTTTGGAGTCACTGTAGATGTTCCTTGTGAAAACAGCGAGGAAAAGATAAAGGATGAAATTTGTTCGTGTTCGGTTGGGTTTTCGAGGTAATCGATTTTTACAATTCCCACCCTATGCAGGTAATTACAGGTGAAATGCGATTCAATTCGTTTGTGAACATTGCTTACGCGATATTTACAAATTACTGGATTCTAGAAAGAACGAAAAAAATGGATTTGTTAACTACATCGTTTACTATTAATTACATAGTTGCTGAAACTGATTTTACTTGGGGATCCATGCATCTATAATTAGACGGACGTAGCTATGGATACAAAAACGAGACGATAAATGTTAGTAACTTTTGTAATTAATAATAAGAGTCGCAGAACATTGTAATAAGAAAATAAATGTGTAGAAGATTGAAACATTTATGCACGAAATCCTTTAGGTTAAATTTAAATTATGTATTCTTTGTAATATAATTAAAGTTAATTGGAGAGAAAAGTAACTTCTTACAACTGAAATGTCCTTAAATAATTATTGTAAGAAAATTATACGTACAGCTTCGTTATGAGACTATTAATGCCAAATAATTTAGATCATGATAATTATTTTGGTATAATTTTTATACAATGATTTATTAATAAAGAAAGACTGTGTATTTTGAAATAAATGGAGGAAACAAAGATTTATCAACCTATGTATAAAGTTTGAAGTAAAAAAGTGTAAAAACATAAAGTACTTATATATTAGTAATTTGTGCAAAAGGATCAATTCACGAAAATTCTTACAAATCATTTCACCATATGTTTGGATCTTCGAGTAGCCATATAAACGAGCATTGAATTGTTTCAGAAAAATGTTTGGCAACTTTAACAAGCAACATCTGCGCTTCTAATCAGGACCATGTAACTCTTACGGGCCACCGATTCGTTGATAAGACACCAACGAACTCGGCACGAGCGAAATAACAGGAGGTATGCAAACGAAGCGTCTGACAGTTCAATAGAGGCGGTTTCGTTCTCTTAACAATTTATACACTTTGACATACCGCTCTGTTCACGCGACTTATCATCGCTTACCAGGTATGTACTAACAATCGCGCTACCTCCCGCCACATTGATCGATTGTTGTGCCCGCACGACATGAATTATGGTTAAAGTTAAAAGATTCAGGATTCGATCGAGCATTCCACGTTTACTTTCGTGGTATCGTTAGCTCGATCGTCGACGCTAGTTAGGACCGAGGGCAAAATTATCTGCTAAAACGAGAAATCGATCTCCGATACTGTCGTTTCCGAGTACCAATCGATGCCGGTGTGTCGATTTCTATTGAGAGATAGTTTCCACCATTTTGTACACACACATATGTAGTATGCATGAACTAATATAGTTGCTGTAGCGAAGTATAATATTTATCGGTCTGTGAATGAAACTTTTCTTTAAATAGAAAATAATAGTTTAATAAGATTAAATATTTTCATTTATTCTTTGTTAATGTCATATAATTAATCAAATAGCTTGCATGTCTGTATACCTATATGTTGAAATCGACGAGTGCGAGCAAAGAATATTGGTATTATACAAAATTTGTTACACTTCTCGATACCATAACAGTGACGATCGTCGACGCTAGTTAGGACCAAAGGCAAAATTATCTGTTTAAACGAAAAATCGATCACCGATATTGTCGTTTTCGAGTACCAATCGATGCCGGTGTGTCGATTTCTATTGAGAGATAGTTTCCACCATTTTGTACACACACATATGTAGTATGCATGAACTAATATAGTTGCTGTAGCGAAGTATAATATTTATCGGTCTGTGAATGAAACTTTTCTTTAAATAGAAAATAATAGTTTAATAAGATTAAATATTTTCATTTATTCTTTGTTAATGTCATATAATTAATCAAATAGCTTGCATGTCTGTATACCTATATGTTGAAATCGACGAGTGCGAGCAAAGAATATTGGTATTATACAAAATTTGTTACACTTCTCGATACCATAACAGTGACGATCGTCGACGCTAGTTAGGACCAAAGGCAAAATTATCTGTTTAAACGAAAAATCGATCACCGATATTGTCGTTTTCGAGTACCAATCGATGCCGGTGTGTCGATTTCTATTGAGAGATAGTTTCCACCATTTTGTACACACACATATGTAGTGTGCATGAATTAATATATTTACTGTAGCGAAGTATAAAATTTATCGGTCTGTGAATGAAACCTTTCTTTAAATAGAAAACAATAATTTAATAAGATTAAATATTTTCATTTATTCTTTATTAATGTCATTTAATTAATCAAATAGCTTGCATGTCTGCGTACCTACATGTTGAAATCGACGAGTGCAAGCAAAGAATATTGGTATTATACAAAATTTATTAAACTTCTCGATACCATAACAGTGACGAGTTGAACGAACAATGTTACATTTGTAAAATTATAAGATGTATCATAGAAATGATAGTTCTGTTACTTTACAAGTACGCCACCTCATTACATAGTCTTTCTGGTTTAAAACGTTCAATTCGCGTTGAACGCGTGGTAAACACGGCTGACCTTAATTTGTCAGTATTTTTCTTAACAAGGTGGAACTTACCATTAGCCAGCTTGTAAGAGAAGCCATTGAGATCGAGCGAGTGTCATTTTTTACGGTACAAGATCCCCCTTGGTTTCCACATTTTTACCGCGCTGGTGTACATCCGACAATTACGCCGCGGAACAGTCTTCAAGCCGTTTGAATCATTGTCCATTGCACCTTGTCGGTCGTTCACAAGATGGAACATTATTGCGCCCGAGATTATTATCCTTGCTTGTTGAACATAATTCGTTCGTGTGTTTCGAAAGTCTCGACGATCCTCCCTGAGAGTGGTGTAGACGTTTTATATTGCCTAACGCACGGACACGAGGTGCTCCAGTCTAACTCATAACGCGCCGCCGTTCTCGGGTCACTTTCGTGATCGTGCATCAACGTCATGCATAGTCCGTTGTTTCGAGATCAGCCCCCAAGTCAGCTTAGCAGCCGAAAAATAAGACAAATCTGTTCCCTTTTCGGCCACTCTGACTAATGGGCTCCGTTTCAAGTAGCGGTAGCATCGAACGATAACGTTAACCAACCGACGTTTCATCATTCTTATCGAGCAGGATATTGTTGGAAGATTGTTGCGGCAATATACATAGATCGTACATGTACACGTGTACGCCTTAATAAGTATTCTTCGTGATATGTTGGTTTAATGCAATTTTTACCAAGCGCTGCTCAATGCGACTACTTTCGCTGATACGATCAATGTTTAAGCGTAATTAACACTAGAACTACCGACAATCAAAGCGTACTTATTTGCAAGGAACAGATCAAATTGAAAATTACATGAAAAGATACGGAATACATAAGAAATAAATCTTTATTTATACCTTCTACGGAAAATCATAGGAAATTTTGGAAGCTTTACCACAGTGAATTTATATGGTTGCTATAAGTAATCATCAACCAGTCATTTTGACTGCTGTGGTTGTTCTAGTGTTAAACAGCTTCACGATTTTTCTAATCTTTTAGTAATAATTTCTACAATCTTTCAACGGTAACTTAAAAATCTGTTTAACAGTGACACCTTTTATTTTTTAACGAATCTTTCTTGATTATTTACAATCTTTGCAACGAAGATTTCGTCATCCATTCGTTACAAAAGCGGTGATTTGCTTTCAAACAGTTGTGTTAAAAACAATGTTAGAAGAACAGTGAAAAGAATATTATAGTATAAATTATCATATTTAAAAATATAACATACGATGACAAGATTGATATCGTTGTACTTTCCTAGTAGGGACAAGAATTCGTTAATGTTGGTGTTGTTAACTTTCAGCTGTTCTCTAAGAAAATTAGTAAACACACTTTTAAAGTTTCATTGATCGAAGGGGACGCAGCAAATTCACACATACAGTGGCTCCAAAAAGTATTCGTACACTATATTATAGGGAAATTCATTTACTTCTGAAATTCTGATTTCAATGAAACTCTTTATATGTGTGCAGAGCATGGCGTGTCCTGCTTGAAGCAATTTTTTTTGACGGAAAAATATCTTTTAAGGGGGCTGATAACGAATCTCAAAGTTTCAGCGATTTTTCACGCTTTGAATACAAGCTTTTCTGTGTTCCTTTTTTATGACAGGGCGATAGGGTATTAAAAATTAAACATTTTCTATTTGAAAGGTTTTGCTTCATCAAGTGCCATTACAAAGTTATTTTTAAAAAATAAGAGAAAACTCAGAAACTTCAACGCTGGTTTCACCCCTTTAAAATGGCATTTAGATGAAAAGAAGAGATTAATTCATACGTATACTATTACGATATACATACTCACAAAGTTTTATCAAATACTTTTATCAAACTCAGAATTCCAGTGTTAAACGAATTTATTTGTGACACAGTGTACGAATACTTTTTGGAGCCACTGTAGGTATTTCGTTCCCTGTTACCCCTTAATACAAGCCATTTCACGATAACAGCGTGTCACTTAAATTGTTTCTGATCCTCGCGATTTATCTATCCTTTCGATTGTGATCGCGCATTCCCAGCATTGTGTTGTACGCAACCAATTATAAAAATAGCATGAAATTGATGTGAGAAAGAAGAACCTGAACCAGCACAACTCGATGCAGCATCACGACAACTGAGTTTGTGTGATAATCGCTGATGCAACGCCGTGCAATCGTGCTGATCGAATCAATGACGATCGATCGATCCTCCGTTTATGCATATTCTTCTGTGCGAGGATGCGCAGCTGGCTCCGATTACGCTGATCTATGAAAATTAAATATTTGAGATCCTCCGTGTTGTTTTTTGCTAAAGCAACAACCGTCAGAGCAGGGACCATTTTGATTTACGATCTCTCTTGAGTTAAATCGAAAGAAATGAGTCGAAACGACAGCAGCTCATAAAGGAATCATTCTCGAGTGTTCATTTTTTACGAGCTCGTTAATGACACATCACCGTTCCGATCTGGACAGTTTTGAAGCAGCGGAGAAAGATGTCTCTTTTTTTATCATGCAAATTAACAGCAAACGAAGCTGCTTTGCGATTCCTACATGCTCGGCCTAGAGCTTGTTCTAATATCTTTCATCGATGTGTAAATGACACCGATCGTTACGTATGCGATGGGACCTCGTGTAAGCACGTACACGATCTGCATACGTTGGTGCACTGTCGTTCATAAGTATCGTGACTCTTAGCGAATCTACATAAATAACGTATCTCCTGATGTTAAAGTATCAGAGCCGATATACGAATTAAATGTGACATTTTTTGTTTATTTGGGTCGATCTGACAATAACGAGTAAAAGGCTATATTTATAGCAAAAAACACAGCTTTGTTTAATAATAGTAATATTTGTAGTAACACTACAATGCTGTACCTAAGATCCAGTTCAACCCAAGTCTATTTTTTCTCGAAATTGAAAAAATACGTACGCACCATCTTGTTACTCCCTTTGTATTTAGTAAAATAAATTAATAGATTAATGTTCTAAAATTGATGTTAGTCGAATACTTTGATATCAAACAAGATTTTAAGTATTATACTTAATATAGACATTTATAGTCTAAAATATGGTTCCTTCAGATTATGTATATGCATATACATTTTTGTTCGACCATTGTTATAGAAATTTTATCAACGTTATCGATCATCAACGGTCGTTCAAATTGTTCAACAGCAGCATGATATTTGTAAAACAGTATGAAAAATTAGTAAAGGAAGCCGTAGTTGTAAGATATTTTATCTGCAACCATGTCAGTATTCCAACAGTTCTCCACGATGGTGTTGCACTCACTATGATAACACTGTGTTTGCATGTTTGTAAAATTACGTTATAGCGTACACATAGCGTGTAAGGTTGAAGTATCTCGATCTAATTTTATCAATCCTCTCCTTGAATCGCTTTGAAAAACTAATGGTAAGAGGCTTCTTTTACGAGTGTTCGCGTGATCTAGCATGTTGCATCAATCTCGAGAAACGCATAGATCGCTACCGTATATCTAATGAAACCGAAGGTATTCGCTTTTATGGCACGAACTGCTTTAACAGTTGTTTTGATAGCGATCCACTCGTTCGTATTAATAAAATCAAGCGAATTCACATGCTCGTGTAAATTTGCCTTGATATCGTAATGCCATTCATGAACGCAGTAAACATCTCCGATAATAATTAGCAGAACTGGAGGAGGTTACGAAATCGACGACTGTTGCTTCGAGTTGCTGTTGCTCTTCTGAATTACCCGCCTTTCCCGCACGAACATATTCTTTCTCAATTAACAGAGTGTCAAAGTACTTGACCGTGATCTTAATTAGTGTGAAAATCTTCGCGATGTTGAAACGAGAGTCACTCCCTTCCTATCGAACGTTCTACCTTTGATTATTCCGCAAACGTTATTGTGCCGTTTTTGCTGGATCTGTATTTTATTTATTTAACTGCTTACACTGTATATTTCTACACATTTGTTTACCTAAGTCGAGAAAGTGAAATTAAAAGAACATTGAGCATAATTTTCTTAAATACCTTTGTTGTGATTTCTATAGTGCATCTAATATATCTATCTAGATCATATAGATTAATATATCTAGATCTAATATAGTGCAGAGCAAAAATTGTCTACTTTTTGATAAAACAGAACTGGTCAAGAACGAAAATGTAGTTATAATGTAAGAAAATCATCATTTTATTAGTTTCCGATTTTTACACTAAATTACTAGATTCATTCTTTAATAATATTCATCTGCTCTTTGGAATGATCTTTGTTTCTTTTAATTAATAATAACATTTTTGTTGTAATCATTCTTTCTGCACGGCGATACAAAATTTGATTTAAAATTTCGTAGAGCGGTGAACATGTATTCCTTTTCAACGAAAATGTTAACGAATGTTAATGAATAGGCCGCAAATGTTAATAAATTTCATTGTATGTATTTCTTCCGACAGAAACAAATAAAAGTATTGACTTTTTGACTGTCCAAACCAGAGCCCCTTTCTCAGTTCCTTTCTACGTAAACCCCATTGTCTGTTGCATTGCGCATTACAATAAGATGCGCAGCCGCGAAGCGAACGTTCAGCGCAACAAGCAACCGTTCAGCTGATTAATCAAAAGTGAACACTGTAAAAGTGTTCATTGGTGCTTAATGACTCGACAGAGCGAGGATCCTGGCGCAAGTTGAGCTGTTCTCAACGTTGCTAAAGAGTACGTGACATTTGTTCCCGTGTTACGTCTACTTCGCTCTAAATCTTCGCTGACACTTTCTCACTCTCGAATTATAAATCGTAGAATTGCCGGTGTTGCGAAATAAAACGCATACGGCACAGAAAATCGTTGATATAATTAAGACGTGAATCCCCCTCGAAACTGCGGCACGTCGGTTACCGCAATGCGCTCTCGCCTGTTTTACATTAATCACACCATTTTGGAGTATCTCATTGCGACACAGAAAATTATCTAGCTCAACTGCGATATAATAACAGTCTGGATCGGTAACACTGAATCAATTTGTCACTTTTAATAAATCCACTGGCATTTAAATGCTCCTGTGTGCAAATAAATATGCACACCAATAAACTTCGTGAACGAAAGAAATAAAAGTCCGTTACAAATACCTACGTATACGTGTATGGAAGTTCTTGAAAATGTATAATTTAAATGGAATTATGACTATCAATTTCTAAGAACATATATATTTCTCATCCTTTTGTTTCATTCATTCATTTTTCATTTTTATTCAACATTCTTAATGTTATTCGGTAGCAAACATTTTTCACTTCATAACGTCTAGACTAGGAAACTGGCTCACAAATTGATTTGAATAATATAAATAATTACATAAACACGCGATGGTATATTCTACATTGCTTCCAACTTTCATCTGAATAATTTCGACGGTGGCGTAAAATAACGGGGCATATTTCATGTAAAAATGTCCTGTCTCCTGTTTTCGTTTTTTAGTGCAATAAATAAAATCTTTGAGCAGTTTTAATTGCACTGCTGAAATTTTTATGTTATTCCGCCGTTTTAATTGCAAACTATTCGCAAATTGCATATTTATCGTGCATATCTGCGTACGATTTTTACACGTTTGAGATGCATAAACATCCGCAGCCTAAACATAGTGATTATCATGGGGATATGATTGAGAACAGTATGATTTTGTGAAAATTTGTGAAGTGTTTGAGTCGAGGGAGTGTATCGAGTGAGAGATTAGCAAGAAACAAAATAAAACAATATGGAGAATGAAAGAAATATGTATGAAGCAGCGTTGAAAGAATTTTCATGAGAGTCGTAAATAAGTTTTGAAAGAGAAAGTTTGCATGAGTGACTTTGCGTTTAAAGAAAATTCATTTAATAAACCTTATTTTACTAGAAAACTGTATCGTTCCTCTTCTCATACTTTACATATGTACACTTTACTCCTTTTCCTATCCCTACGAGGAACATTATGAAAATAATATAGTGATCAACAAATCAAGGCTAATATCCTTCATCTTTTATGATTTTATCTCTAAAAGATCCTTGGCTTTTCCTCGCTGTTCGAGAACAACGACCACCGTTTACTTAATGTCATTATACGACTTTCTTCGATCAAGGCACTCGCTGTTACACTGTTTACGGTATTCATTCTGGCTATTTATAGTTATGAACGTATGTTTGCTATCCATATGAAAATTTCTCGGAAATTAAGTCAAGATCATTTTCTCCTCTAACGTTACACGACAGTCGAGGTGGTGTAAATGCTTTCTGATGCATCGATCAAATTTACACCTTTCCACATGATTTATGCCTGTCCTTTTTATAGTCAAAGCGACCAATGGTTTATGTCTTTTTGTATCAACAAATAAAAATGCTTGTACGTGTAATAAATAATGCATATCCACGGAACCTTTATTACGATAGATTTAACAGCGGAATAGCTTGGATGAACTTGTACCCTAATTTATAAACAAGGAGTGACGCTTAATGTACATTAATTAAAAATATTCCCCTATCTTCGTTGAGTTTTGAAACGTATATGTTTAAACAAAGAAATATTAATGTTAGGCATAATTTTGAATACCAACTTTAAATTTTTCGTACTTTTAAATAATACAGTTTAAGCAATTTCCTTTGCTGTTGAATTGTAACCAAAAAAGAAGGCTGTAACGCGTGTAGTATAATTATGTAGTATGTAACATCGGATTTTAAATCAAGCCAATCCTTTTTTAAACTAAAAAAAGTAACCTTCATGAATATTCATGTTTAACGTTGTTATAAGAATTAATTGAGCTTATCATTGATATCAATTGCATTTCTAGTCTTTCAATTAATCTTAATCACTTCCTTGTTCTTAATGCCGCGAAGTTAAGAAGAAATTCAAGACGAGAATACAATACGGTATCGCCTTTAGAATTAAACGTATCAGCTTTCACCAGCTTTTCTATAAAACAGCTATCAATAACAGTATGAAAAGGAATATCCAAGCATCATATATGCCTATCATTAAGAATTTCACTCTTGACATTGAAAATGTAACAGGTTTAATAGCTTATTTCACATTGCTTCGCGATACCGTCTTATTTCATGCGTACAGTACGCGACAAAATGATAGCATGATTCTAAGTGTTTCTCGAGACTGACAGTCGTTTTACGTTGTCCAGCTTTTGTCATTCAAAATTTATCCACGTAAGATTCAAAAATATATGTACTTTTATATGTTGTATGCCTGCACATAATATTATCTTAAGTTAAGACTACCTACTCATCCTCCAGTAAACGTCCCAAAATCCTTTCCCAATACCCGATGATTTCACCCTCCTGAGTCATTTCCGAACCTTGTCCGCAACACCTCATCCCTTACTAACCACTATCCCAAAACAACCCCCACTTCTCCATTTTAAAGTTATAAAAGCCCCGAATCCTTCCCTGGAAAAAAGGAACAGTTTGGATCGTCTTAGGACTTACGTCTGTACCGAATATTTCTCCGATATTAAAATAAAACTTTCGTCTTTTATTTCGTTGAAAGTTGCATTACTTTTATACACAAAATTAACCTGCGAACTACGGCGAAATACAACATATATATTCCATCCCTTCTCAGCTAGGTTTCTAATTCCATCCTTGAATCTGATCACAAAATTCTGGGAAATCGGTGAATAAAAAATATGGATTCTTAAAAATATCCTAAAAGTAGCGATTTTTTTTTTAATATTCCTATGGACAACATCGTTTAACACTAACCTTCCACTGTGAAATCAAATTTGATTTGTAATCATGCAACATTTTTTTGCCGAGATAGATCGCATTGCGATTACTCGAGAAACACTGGAAATCACGAGGTGTGGTATCGTTTCGTTACCTACTGTACCGGTGATCATCGATGCGGAAGGATCCCATAACAATATAATCTCAGCGAAGTCATTAATTATTCACGAGACCTTGTGTCGTTTAACAATAGCGTGTTATTTATGTACGATATTCTTTTTGCAACCGGTTGCTTCCGGATGCTCCTTGAAACGGAATCGACGCCTCGTGGGTGGACATGAAATAGTGACTGTGCGTGGGCGTAATCAACGATAGTGGATACCGCGGCTGACTTAAAACACGTTCGTCGTCTCGTGCTCGTCTGGTCACAGTTGATCAGTTTCAACAAGTACCATTCACCTGATCGTATCAGCATGAAAGAAAAGTATTGTCATTTACATACGATTATTATTCTTCATCGAGGGACGTATATACTCATATGGCAATCAATAATTAAATGGTTACATATTTAACTAAGTCATTATTAATGTGTAACGTATAAAACGTGCGTTTGGGAGAATATTAGAATGTTTCATTGCACAACCAGAAGAATTAACCCTTTGCGGTCGCATTTCGTTTATACTTAGATGCCTTGGGTAGGTTGGTTTAGTTAAAAAAGTTAATCGAAAGAGAAGAAAAAACTGCGTAAACATAAAATCTGTATTCAGTAAAGAATAAATTTATTATTATTGATATCCAAAAGTAAGTTTAATTTCACAGACATCGTTAATCATACGATCAGAATGACTTTGCTCTGGTGGCTGAGAGCAGACATACGACCGTTAAGGGTTAACACTATTCCTACCACGACCGGTCAAATGACCGTTTTTAAAATTGTGTTTAGAATTTCATATATACAACATAATTGAATCGCCTTTAAACTTTAGACTTTTCCTCAAATATACGTATAATACATTTTTCAATATTCACTTCTTTTTTCATTGTTTACTTTCTGAGAAAAATTTGTAGTCTGGCTTACGTGGGAATGTCGCGGTAGAAATAGGTATACGTTAAATGTCGGTAGGAATAGTGTTAACACGAAGTTAAATACTATGTGCAAACGGAACGAAGCTATTAATTTTCAGTAAATAAAAGCTTTCAGCAGATGCAGAGTACACCTTTAAGTATAATTATAAATAAATCAAATAAACTTATGAACAATATTTTTCTCAAATCTTATACCTTTGGGTTTGTTCAAAAAATCTTCAAGATTCTTGGGAACCCTAGATTTTTCAAATCGCGTAGTTTTACAGCGTTTCAAAATTTCTTGAATTTCCCAGTTCAGTGATATCCACGTTAAGAACAAAGCTATTTAAAAACATCTCACGTTGCTCGATTTTTCAAACAATACACATTCTGATTCGAAGCTTAGATCGTGTATGCGGATAACTACATGCATGTAAACGTTAATAGCTGGTCTCGGGGATCATAAAACACAGTTTTTCGCGTTCTATCAAACCGATGAAATCATATAGCAATATGGTAACGTAACAAATGAAAAAGAATGGTGAGGTCTACGAACGGAGTGCTGTGCAAATTAGCAGCAGCGTGTCGCTGGAGGTATCGCCGACAGAGAGACATATCATTTTTTTTCCACTTTGTTCCCTAGATACAATCACGAAATAAATAATCTACCGATAATACGACCAGATATCGCACGTGTGTAAATGAATCGTGGTTTACATGCTATTAATCGCGGTGCAACGAAGAGATAAAACGGAGATTGAACTGTCGCTCGAACATTCTCCTCCTTTTTTCGTACTCATATCCTCTGTTCGTAGTATAAATCATTGGCTGCTTAATTGGCTAATCGATTCTTATAATTGTTTTCTTAGCTGTCATGATTTAAATGGGGTTGCATTAATGCGAGTAACCAATTAACGCGGTCGTTAATTTACTTAACGATATAATACATACAATGACGATACAAATACGCCACTATCTCGTTTATATCCACTTATCCTTCTTAACATTTTACGATTTCTCTCCGAAGTTTATGGTTGATGATGTAACCAACAAAGTTAATACAATTTCTGTGTACAGTGACTGGCGAAGTTAAGTAAACTCACGAAGCTTTTATACATCATTTTAGTCAAATCCAACGTTGAACGTACCGTAGAACTATTTTTCTAACAATTCTTCTATTTTGACTATTTTTGAACTTTCACGTTAATTAACTTAACGTGTACACTTCATGGCTAGGTTTCGGTTCAATTCAACAAACACGTTGCGCTTTCGCTACAGATAAATTTGAAAGCTTAATATCAAACATGTGATATTATAACAACAAACTTTAAATGGTCGCAATATATCAATAAAAATCACGCAACACAAGGTGTACAATACGCCTAATAAAATCAAAAAGGGGATCAGGTGAAAAAAAGAAGTAGTTTTCGTTCTCTCGTTGATTAACTAGCCCGTTGTACCACCGTAACCTTTAAATCTTCCGTAATCGGCAATTGTTCGGCATCGAAGCCGAGAATCTCGCTTTTAAGAATGTCTATTAAGGCGATTCTGCACGGAGTCACGATCGAACGCAATTATTCCTTTTGTAGTAGCAACAATAAACTGCTACGTGGCAATAGCCAGACGCCTCGGGTGTAGGCGTATAACAAGCCGGCTAGTGTCGACCAATTGCCAATAAACGATTAAACGGCATTCCTCGACATTATATTTTTATATACAGCATCTAAGTCAGTGCGAAGAAAGAAAGCGTTGCGATAATTCCTAAGAATAATTGTTTTCCTTATAAATGTTACTGTGAATTTTTAATTCACCGGAAATGCTACAAACAAAAGGGAAACAAAATGCTTGCGCGGTGTATAATTTTCAGTATCCTTTTGAGAGTATGCAAATTTTACATAAATATCCATATAATGTATCTCTTTCTTAACAATATAAGTAATAGTTAATTACAATTTACATGTTTTTTTTTTTAGAAATTTGACTTTTTTGCGTAAAAAAATGAGCGGGACAAAGTGATAGCGCAGGTACGAAAAAACCTGTTTTTTTTTTTATATAAGAATATGAACTTTCTTGCGTATTTTGGTGTGCTGAATCACATTAAAATGCGATTAAAAATATCGATTTTTGTTATGTTTAAACAAACACTCCAACGATAGTAATTTTCTTCCAATATTCCTATAACTAAAGTTGTTGCGAAAGAAGTTTGTTAAATAAAAACACAGAAGTACTGTTTAGACTTGTATACTTCGTTATTATTTAATTAAGTACACAGATAAAATCGTAAGAAAAATAGAACCGTAATTAGTTCGGTGAACGGCGATGGATTTAATTTAGACAAGCGTTGAATTCATTATAAATTGTATCCGACTAATATTGTCTCCATTTGTTGCTACGTATATCCTCGCGAATACACGAATTGTATACTCTACACGCGTTATAACCTTTAATTACAGTCGCAACGATAAATTCATCAACGGATAATGAAACGTCGCCTTATAAGCAATCAGAAATGTATCAAACAAAACGAACAAACGAACCACGCTTAAAAAAAGAAATTATCACCTGCTCGCGGCAATTAATATACCATAACCCGCGACCAATAAATACTGTTCTTTTCCAAAGAGTTGCTTAGCGAACGATTATCGATAGATAACCACGTTATTAATGAGCCTGCGCGGTCGTTAGGGTTTCGGTCGGACGTCCTTGTTCCGCGCGTACGCACGCACATAAGCATGGCCACCAATTAATATTGATTACTCTGAAAAATTCGCCACGGTTCACTCGCCACCGGACGAGGCAAACCTCCGAAAGATAATCGTGTTGTTTCGAAATTCGTGGCCTGCGTCCTCCACGCTTGCCGCAAACAGCGAATCTACGGCGCGTACTGCCGGCCTGGAAAATGCACGCTTGACGGGTATACCGCGATAACGATCCACGCTCTCGACACCTTGTCGAGTAGATCGTTAAAAATGGCAGATCTTATGGGACCCGCCGCGGTTCCTGCGAGTTGCCGCCTCTCGCGGATTGATCTGTGATCGATACACCATCGATCGTGCTTTCCAGCGTTCTCAAAGACAGGCATTCCGCGTGTTCGATCTACCGTGATCGATCATTAGTTCACCTATTGATTCTCCGCGCGACGCAGGTCCCGATTTCCTTCTCCCGTAGGGGAGAAACGGTGTTCGTAACGTATTAATCAATTTTGGTACGTTGAAATTGTTTTTCTTTTTTTTCTTTTATTAAAGCATTTTGAGCTCAAAAGGCCATTTTGCTACAAAAATTATTATACATCGAGTACTTATAAGTACCTGCGCTTTATGACGTTACAATTTCGGAATTGGTACGTTGTGTGAATAACGTTGATTCTATACATATTCTGCGTTTTAATATGTAGGCAATTTAGTAAAAGTAAGAGTACAAGTGGTCGAGGCATGGGCAAAAGGCCGACCCTTGAGACCAAGGGGGAGTTATGGTGCGGACGTGCCTCGTAGCGATTTTCAAGATTTCAATTGTAGGAATTATTTATTTGCCGATGGGTTTTTAGAGAAACTACTGTCAGGATTCAAGCTAATACAATGACTTCTAATAACGGACTATAACGAACTATATTAACGAACTCTCTCCAGTAACGAACTCTGAACTATATCTAATTATCACGAGGCCCCCTATTTATTTGCCTCGAGCCTGATAGGCGGTTCCTGTCCTTACCAATCAGGACCTTCGGAAAAAATACCCGCCTTCGATATCCCCACGTGTTTGCATCTGGGATATCAGCCGTCCACATTTTCTTCGGGGATCAGGTTTACGGCCGTGACCGTTTATCCTTACAACGCAGGCGTTGTTTAAAACGGCGCCGGAAAGATAACTGGGCTCCGAAAAAATAACACGGCGACATCTCGAAGTTTGATCCGCGGTTGCCTAAAGAAAGCAATGACAATCGGCGTTTGTTATTCTCTGCCGCTCTCCCCTATACGGTCCCCACTTTCCCTGACTCCGCTGACTCCTGAAGGCGGACAGTTTTTCCAAAATACTCCGCTGATTGGGTACAACCGAAAAAACGCCCACTTAACGGTAGGTATAAGAGGAACAGCGTGTCAGCAAAACAAGAACTGTCAGAATTATTGTCGGGACCTCGAGTTCCGCGAATAAGCCAGAAATCCGAACGTGTCTATCCGATCGCGACTCTCCTGTATTCATTATATATATAATAACATATTCTATTTAAGTAAACCTGACCTCAGAGTGATTCCGACCCTCTCGACCTTCCTACAATTATTTTCATATGTCGATCATATCGTTATTGTGAAAGGTTGCACTCTTTACAGAAGGAGTAAAGGATGTTACATATAGCTTTGGTGGGATTCGCCAATAGCGAATCACTGGGTATGATTTTCAGAAAAACTTAAGTCGTCGTTCGCGCATTCAATGAATTTTGATGATACTACAGCGTGTAGATACTTGTACGGTTCACAAGAAGTCACCTAAAACGGCACAGGGGCAAGGAGATGCTTCCCTTGCATTGCCAAATACGTTTCGGTCAGGCAATTTTGTATGATCCGATTTGTCGATGTTATTTTTTCTATGTATATTTACTTGTTTCTCTGCTTGTATTTAATCTCCTTCGCTTCATTTTTCATTTTTCATTCACACCGTAAAATCACGTAATTCCAAAAGTAATTCAAGCCGTTCATTACGGGTAAGAAGAGTTAGACACACAAATTTGTGATTACATTGTAATCACATGATTGTAATCACATTGTAATCACAAATTTGTCTTCAATCGATCACTTTCCTTGTTTATGATATCTATCGGTAATTAAGACACCGAATTTAAACAGTGATTTTACTAAGCAAAATTGTTATACGTCTACTTATGACTGCTAACTCTCACAATATTATAGCACCTGCTATGACTCTCACCATTAGTCTGCAGAACACACTCACTCTTAGTAGTATCGTTAAATACCAGCTGAATACCACTTCGTTTCTGTGCCACGCTTTTATCCTATGAAAATTGTATCCTTTAAACCGTGGCCACTTTAAAGCAGGTTTTAATAACGATACCCGAGATATCGGATTTAAATGATAATCGTTGACCGTTAATGTGTTACCACTACCCTGTAGAACATTTTGCATGCCAATAGCACTGTTATGCAGCAGCCTTACTTCTCTGTGAAGTATTTCCTTAAAAGTGTGTCATGTGCGTAGACTAAGGCGTTCCAGTAATTTTTGTTTTTGTTTTATCCGAAAAATCTGAATAATATTTCCGATAAAGCCACCGCTCACTCTGTACGTTACGTATAAGTGGAACGGTGGCTTCGAGTTATCACCTTTAGGCAACGCGCGTTAGTTATCTTTATTATCCGAAATGAAATGTGTTAAACTTGTTCTGAATAGGGGAGCGTTGGGAAACTAGAGTTATTGCCTCGGCAATAAATCGTAAAAGGTAAATGCTCTTCGGACGTGTACAAAGAGGTCCTGTTCGGTTTCAGGATTAAATATCGTGCTTTAAGGTCGTTACACGTTGTTTCCATCGGTCAGTGACGTTAATTGCTTTCATTTCGTCACCAAATTTCCTGCATTTTTATTTATCCATCACAAATCTAGCTCGTACAGGTAGAATATTTTTTTAGCGTTTCAAAAAATTACTGCTCGAGTAATTCGGATGATGATGATAACCTTGAAACTACAGTGAAGCGGTATCGTGTGACCAGAACCGTAACACGGAAGCTCTATTACTGTTTGTCGCCGATGCGTGTTGATTATTTCGTGCTCTATGAGTTTCTGCAAAAACATTTGACGGGCATTTCATTTAATGCGTTGGTGTCAGACTCGTATATACTTGTATGAACGCTTGCCATCAAATACAGTTTCAAAGAGTTTTTACGGGTTACAGACAAAAAAAGCTGTTAAAAAAGAATTTTAACGAGCAGGAAACAATTTCTTAGGTGACCATAAACAGCTGTCTTTTATAACGCGCTTCTATAATTTCAATGTTACAGATATTAGAAACGAAACTGTAGTTTTTCAGTGTTTAAAAATCGAATGTATTTTAAATATCAATAAACAAATTGAATAAGGTGTTGTACTGATCATAATAAATAGCTGCTATAAAAGCTCGCTGGGCATAAAAAAATAAACAGGAGATACAGATTTTAAATGGTTTTAGATTAAATTCCAGTGATTAAAACATATAAACCTGGATATTTAAACGTACGTTTATTAGCAATAACAGTCAGAAATATTTAGCACTTTAAGGAAGGTAATAAATTGTTTATACGACCCTACTAAATTGAGCAATTGCAAGTGAAACATACTACTATCATCGTACGAAGTAGACTAAATTGTTCAAGAAAATTATAAAAGAAACTTATAAATATAAATTAGAAAGCTAAAACATTTGTTAACAGGATATCTTTGCGGAGATCTCTCGATGGCTTTAACAATTTAATATTCTTAATCGCCATAATAGTGTAACAAATTACATAATATTATGTAGTCATCTACACCTACTCAGACTATGAATAATCTAAGTTTGTATATGTGTATAAGGTACATTTAAAGTACAACAATCTTAGATCTGACATAACACATGGCACTGTTACAGTAAAATAAATTTTTCACGAACGAAATGGTTACAACTGTTTTGTTAACGGTATGAATACACCACGATTAATGTTTCAGATTTTAAAATAAGTAACTGATTAACAGCTAACATATAAATATTTGTCAGCCATATTAAAATATCATGCTGCATTGAATAATTAATTAAAATCATCTGATGCTATTGTAGGATTTTTCCACGGAATGAACGTTGGAAAGACATGGTATTTTTCCGTAAAATAGCCGTTATAAAGATGACACGGCTCGCCGCCGTGTCGATAATCGATTGTTTTAGGTAATTATTGTTTTCGGTGTTGCGACCTGCAAATTTGGCGGCTGTCGTTTTTTAACGCTCCTGAGAAGAAAAGTCGCGGAAAGCAGTGCCGCTCAGAATCTTGTTCTTTTTCTTGTGCGTTTTCGAATAAATTAACTTTCTTGTGTGTTTTTTTGAATAAACTGTTAACATATTGCGGACGGGTCACGAGATATCTCGTTTTTAGAAAACTAAACGTTGCGGACGGGTCACGAGATATCTCGTTTTCATGTTTTTTTTATTCAGTCGGCAACTGAGCAAGGAGCTGCAAATATTTCTGTTATATAATATACAGATATATGAACTATATGTATACTATTATTTAAAAATACTAAATGCAAATTAAGTAATCTGTGTATCCGCTTCCTGTTACATGCCAAGCATGTTTTTGGAGCGTTCGAAAATGTGCGGTCTTTGAGGGCGTGTTGAACGCGCAGAGCCCCGTCCTCAATGTGTTAACTTTCTTTGTTTATAAAATTCGCGTTTTTTCCCCTTCACCCTCATATCCCACACTATTATTATTTGAATTATGTTAAGAAGAGGAAATCACAGCATATCGAAAATAGCATTGAGCTGTTATATCTCTTACGATTAAGCACCTGTGCGAATGTGAAAATGTTCATCCTATCCCCATTGTTTATCTTGCACAGCTATTTTTATCAAGCTTCGAACAAGATAATTTACTGGCTGGATAAAGTTGAGCAAGGAAGAAGATTCCTCTCGAACAATGCAATCGATGTTCGGTATCTCCGTTCCAGATCTTTCATAACGGACGCTTGGCGCTTATGGTCACGAAAACGAGAGTAAAAGCGAAGAACACCGAACTATATTGCAACGACAGTTCTATCGTCGCGTGATTTTGCATAAACTCCAGTGCAATCGTTCGATCTTCGTTGTAGACCACTTTCTAACGCAGATTTTCACAATGATGATTGCTATTTTTTAAGATTAAGTTATCATTATAGATAAGTTGCTGCGATAACTATACTATAAACTGTTCCAATGCGTATTCCTTTAATTCCACGATTTTGTACATGATTTTTAATCATTTCTTCATCTATTGGTGAGATTAATCGTTTTGTTCATTTTTCAACAACAATCTTTAAAAAATTTTATAATTAGAGAATATACTAGATAGATAACTTTATTGTTTTCCCTATGGGATTACAAGAGAGTTCCGTTCCTTTACATCCTCCTTATTTTCTCACCTCGCTTATTCCTTATATAAAAATTTAATTAACAAAAATAAAATAAAGCTAAATTAAAATTAACAATAAGTATTAAAAATAATTCCAGAATAATAATAACCTTACATACTATTATATTTATGTACATTATTTACACGTTAATATAATAATATATCCTCCCTCCCGTTCCTCCTCTTTGGTTTAGAGAACAGACTATTGTAAACAGTTTACTAAAAGATGGAATTCTTAGTTAAATATTGTTTAATTTCATTTAACAAATCGTACAAAAAATTTTAATTTCTCGTTCTCGTTTCTTGCAGCAAATCTCATGAAATCCTAGAAAATTGTGTAGAACTGTGATATATGAATGTTACTGAACAACAAAACCCCTATTAGTCTGATTACTATTTTCTGTAGTATACCTATAATACTTGATGAATTGTTGCATGCACAACATTCTATATAGCTTACAATGTGTAATAATATGGGTTGTAAAAGATGTCAGAGAAACGACAGCAAGGATGCAGAGTACTGAAAGTGGTAATAAAGTTCGGTTTCACCATCGGTCTTTCTTAACATTTTCTCATAATGTTACCTTTTGTAATATCGTTAGTTTAACAAAGTTGAATAGGTAGCTCGAAGGTACTTAGTTAATTGTTACTCTCGTTAAACGGCGCATTTTTAACTGCTTCCTGATGCAAACCTGTAATAAGCCCTAACCTAAAGTTCATAAACGTAACTCATAAACTTATTAAGTTCTGCATTGCACCATATGCGTTGCTGGCCATCTTTTAAAGTATTTCTGTTTTTCGGTACCACAGAATTGAAGTAAACTGTTGCCATTGCTTCAGAAGAAGACCGTATTTAAATCATCGGCTATGGCAGTGACGTAACTAATTTAATTCCTAATTTAACAAAATAACTTCTCGAAAACATTTTAAAAGATTGCAATATTTAAATATTCCAATTCTCTAAAAATCGTTCTATCCAATGTTCTTTAAAAACTGTTAATCTGGCATCGTAACATAAGTTAAGAATTGCATTTAAAAAAACGTTTATGTAGTTAGGAAAAATTTGTAGAGTAACATTAAAAAAATTTTTAAGTTACTAAAAGCGATGTTTCGACAAGGTTTACGTTGAAATTCAATTTCTACTCGTTCTCACATTTTTCAACCAGTTCAATAACCTGTTGGATGAGCAAACATCGAGGAAAGGAAAATCGTGACTCCGATATGTTAATCGATCTTCGATGTCAGGAGCGCGAAAATGATGAAGAGCTAGAAAGTTGACAACTTTCTTTTCTCGTAATTAAAATCTATCCACTCCACGTTGGCGCTTGCATCTTGGCAAAAGCCGATGTAAAAATCGTAAACGTGAACGGAATATTATACGAGCAGAGCAAAATTCTTTAATTGCGCTTTACGCGTGTTACGTGCTAACAATAAAATCGTTTAACTGTTTAGGTACATGTACTTTTACTTTGAAAACATTTGCTTTGAAATCTGGAATTCTATTGAACCAGAAACAACGCGAAAACTTGTACACAGTATGAAAGACCGACTTGGACATATTACAGATGCCAAAGGAGGACCAACAAAATATTAACATTAAAAAGAATCAAGATTTATTCCAGCGTTCGAATACTTTTGTGACCTCCGAAAACGGTACGTTTACATTCAATGCCTCATAACTCCTATATTCGCTATCAGATTTGGTTGAAATTTTACATGGACATTTTCGAGACTCCCATCTAACGTTGGTAATAATGTTACTTTGATACCTTCAAAATATCACATACATTTTCTTTGCTGACATTCTAGATTGACATCGTTCAAATACTTTCGTGAGCTACTGTATATACATATTAGTGTATATTAACAATATGTATATTAGTGAAAATTAAACACTAAGATGAGGGTACACGTAGTTACTGATTAAATATATCGATATTATAGTAAATGATAAGTGCACTGTTTTAAAATAATAATGAATGTATCATAGTGACATACTTTCTCCTGCCAACCGTTAACGATTGCAACGTTTATTATTGTAATACACCTGTATGTACATACACATTTACAATCTAATATTAATTTACGTTAGAATTTGACGATACTAGTAGTGTATTTATGATATTCGTTAATAATATAAATATATACATATATGTTAAGCAATTATTATACCAAGAATTTTTTTTAACAACGTTCATTAACTCTTATTCAATGACAGATCTTCATTATTGATCTAGTTCCACTATTTTCAATACATGGTGCTTCAAATGTCTACTTAATAATATTTACTAATTTTCACTCAGTTATGAATCTTCATTATTGACTTTGCATTACCATTTGATACATTACGATCTAACGATAAGTGTATCTGACAAAACAATGCATCACATACGAATAATATATAGATAATATACATATATACATAAACGTGATTTAATTTTGTGTCCCTAATCCAAATATCAGATCGTCTTACTGAATCGTATACCAATTGCCTCATACGTATCGTAAAACTTGGCCTTGATATTTGTAACAGATTAAGCGTATCTGCGACGCGCGTTAAATTCAGGTACTCGCTGTTAAAAAAAAGAAAAGAAATCACTGTGAAAGTATTAAACATATTACTGAGAGACGTAGCGGATACATACTTATGCTCTTGCTTGTTAGGAAGCTCCTATCGATGAATCTTTCTTCTTACATAATTATTTCCGGAACTCGCGTAACGGACGAGGTACCTGGTGTAAGTTTTCTGACACTTATCTCTCATCTAGCGTGACAATGATTTTAACCACGCAATCTCACCATTGTTCGAGGATAATCTTATGTAAGTTGGTAAGATCACTTTGGACCCGTAGAACGTAGGCAAGGTGCGTTACAATACTACTTACACGATAGTTTATCAATAGAATAAGTAAAAAGCAAACTATACCAACTAGTTGTTCAACTAATAAATTCTATTTGCATACGTAGTATTTATTCACCATTATTCATGTTACAATACGCGTTACAATACTACTTACACGATAGTTTATCAATAGAATAAGCATAAAAGTAAACGATACCAACTAGTTGTTCGACTAATTAATTCTATTTGCATACGTAGTATTTATTCACCATTATTCATGTTACAATACGCGTTACAATACTACTTACACGATAGTTTATCAATAGAGTAAGTAAAAAGCAAACTATACCAACTAGTTGTTCAACTAATTAATTCTATTTGCATACGTAGCATTTATTCACCATTATTCATGTTACAATACGCGTTACAATACTACTTACACGATAGTTTATCAATAGAATAAGTAAAAAGCAAACTATACCAACTAGTTGTTCAACTAATAAATTCTATTTGCATACGTAGCATTTATTCACCATTATTCATGTTACAATACGCGTTACAATACTACTTACACGATAGTTTATCAATAGAATAAGCATAAAAGTAAACGATACCAAGCGTTGTTCGACTAATTTATTCTATTTGCATACGTAGCATTTATTCACATTATTCATGTTACAATACGCGTTACAATACTACTTACACGATAGTTTATCAATAGAGTAAGTAAAAAGCAAACTATACCAACTAGTTGTTCAACTAATTAATTCTATTTGCATACGTAGCATTTATTCACCATTATTCATGTTACAATACGCGTTACAATACTACTTACACGATAGTTTATCAATAGAGTAAGTAAAAAGCAAACTATACCAACTAGTTGTTCAACTAATAAATTCTATTTGCATATATAGCATTTATTCACCATTATTTATGTTACAATACGCGTTACAATACTACTTACACGATAGTTTATCAATAGAATAAGCATAAAAGTAAACGATACCAAGCGTTGTTCAACTAATTTATTCTATTTGCATACATAGCATTTATTTACGATTATTCATGTTACAATACGCGTTTACAATACTACTTACACGATAGTTTATCAATAGAATAAGCATAAAAGTAAACGATACCAACTAGTTGTTCAACTAATTAATTCTATTTGCATACATAGCATTTATTCACCATTATTCATGTTACAATACGCGTTACAATACTACTTACACGATAGTTTATCAATAGAATAAGCATAAAAGTAAACGATACCAACTAATTGTTCAACTAATAAATTCTATTTGCATACGTAGCATTTATTCACCATTATTCATGTTACAATACGCGTTACAATACTACTTACACGATAGTTTATCAATAGAATAAGCATAAAAGCAAACGATACCAAGCGTTGTTCGACTAATTTATTCTATTTGCATACGTGGCATTTATTCACAATTATTCATCGAAGCGACGTCTCTTTTATGCAATATTAGTATAAATATAAAGAAGGGAACCGTATATCCCAAGTATGCATCTTTCTCACGATAAATCGTTAAAAGTTTCCCACGAATGAGCCCGTATGCCGGCCATTTTTATATCCTGTCTGTGCAATTCTTTATTTCTCGTTTCGTTTTCATCGCGTCAAGAATAATCCGATATTGTTCGTAGCTCTTCCTGATACCTTATTGTACTTCAAAATTAATTGTGGAACAACGTCTGCTTTTCCGGCCAGTTTTCATATGACCGTAATGCGGTGTAAAGCAAGTCCGTACACGTGGATGTATTGCTTTCACTGGCCGCTGATTGCTTTCCACCGCAGAAAGCGATCATTCAATACCTGCAGGTTACCGATGTCGTGTATCGAACAAGATGAAACACGGCTTTCTTTTATCACAAACATGGATGTGCTCAGCTGTGTTGCGCCCAATTAACGATTATAGTATAATTACTTCCTCTCAATTTAACCAACACGGAAGCGGTGCGTGCGAATAGACCCGAGAGGCTATTAAATATTGAGTGCATCAAATGCATCTTACGTTCCACGAGTAGCAAAAGGAAACAAAAATGAAACGAATTCAATTTCACAGCAATCTGAAACGGAATCCTATTGCTAAATAAATTATCTCTGAAACTTTATCACGGTTCAACTGTATAATTAAATACACTAAAGTTATATTTTCCCTGTGAAAAATGTAAGGAAAAAAAATAAAAAATAAATGTAATTTAAAGTAAAAGTACAAAGATTATGAGGGTTAAACCGTTTGATTGATCTATATTTAATTGACAATAATTTACAGGTACTGTTGTAATGAATAACGCTAACGGTAAAAACCGACGGCAACGAGCAGGTAATCGCGATACAATTTTTTCTCGCCAACAACGTTTTCTTGCACTCTCGATAGAGCAAACGCGCGAGCATCTACTTTCGACCCATTATTTTACATACATTATATAACATAAATTTAACGTATGGTTATTACGGTTACGCAATGATGTGGCTCGTACGTAAGGACAGAAAACGCAGAAATAAGTCTGTTTTCGTGTTACGGTACTGTAATAACCATAAAAAGATGCTTTGCCGCGCACGTAACGCGGTGCAAAAAATTGAAGCGATATGTCGAGCTTAGCTAAAGGGTTGTGTTTGCAAGTCTGTACGGTGTTACATGTGAGAATAGGAGAAAAAAAAAGATGTGTATCATGAAAGATTCATTATGAAGGATTTGAGTGAAACCAGAGGTAACTGGTCTACGATGACAGGACACAATCCGAAGTTGGCCTGACATGTCGTACTTGTCCCATATAATACTACTTAATTCAGACACCGATTGCGTAACTGTCCCTCGAGTTTGACAGGTTGAAATTTCTTCGGGATCAGCCCCTTCGATCGCATCATCGGTATGGTATGCATGAAACATTTTGATTTCCGACCTCAGCTCTGTGAGATATACGAGTGATCGCATTCCTGACATCTCGTGAAGATTTATGAAAGTAAAAGTGAGAAATTAGAAGGCTAGCGTGTATTTTATAGAATGTAAAATCGCAGCTTCGTCCATTTTTTGCTGCAGAATCAAATGAAATAGCGCGAACTTGTCTAAAAGTTTATGCAACATCATAATTAAGAATAGAATGTTAATTACCCGAATTAACTGAAGGACAGATTCGTTTGAATGGATGGTACTTCAGATAATCGGTTCGAGAAAATGAAATTTTTGAACACATCATAAAGCAAAGAGAAATAAAATAATTTTCAAACATATTTTAAATACGAATGCTTTTTATGTGAAAAAAATAAGAAAAATACAGTATAAAAAAGATTAAATGATTTTGTGTAGTGCTTTGTTCGATTTCTACTTGTCACTCATTTATTTAATATCTATATTTTATATTTTGATAATTCAACGATCTTTCGTCGTTATGTATAAAATTTAACGTAATAAAAGTAAAGTAGAATAATAAAATATTATTCAACGTTACGTACGGAGCGTGCATCAATATGTATTTAAAATTAGTAAATTGAAATAAGATTGACCTTTGAAAATATCCTGAAGGACAATTTCTGACCCTGCTGCTAGAACCGCTAAGAAAGTAAAGTACAGTACGGTTATTGACATTGCAATTCATCGATAGGTCACACTCTAGCAAGCAATCAACCGCAATTCAGGTTATAAACGCTTTGATTTATCTGCTTAAGGTTATATTCACGTGACTGCATGCAGTTTGCATCCTAAGTCTCCATGAAGATTCAGGAGGCTGCGTCGAACGGACAGTAAATCATACTGCTGAATAGGTCAATGTACACCCTCCATCACTGTGTGCTTTATCTTTAACTTTTATACGTGTATGTGTGAACGCAGCTACATTAATAGTACATAGTGTCATTTGATGAGGAAATCTGCGTATAGAGGGTGTTCAAGATTTAAAGTGCTAAACTTTGTCAGCATGTCCTATGATCCTAGATAAGAAAAATACGTTATGTAAATACAGATTGTTAATCGAATTGATTTCATTCAGTATGAATCCTATTCATTTCCAAAGCCCTTCAAAATTTTTCATTTTCTTCACTAAGCTTATAAACGTTTAACTGAAGTACCGATGAATACATCGAGAAGTGACTGTTAGTCGTTTAATGATACTAACTTCAAAAATTTTCAAATTCGAAATATTTACTATAATTCACGTATATTGAACTTCATTTAGTTTAGTTAAGTCGTATATTAAAATTTACATACATGACTATTTAACGTCCGGGTCTGAACTAACGTCTAAAAATTTGCGAAACTATCATGTGCTAGGATTACGATGTCCCATGAGAGGGGACAGCCGAGTGCAAAGGATTAAAATAGGAACTTCAAAAGGTATCGCACAATTTTGTCAGATTTTCTGAAAGTTTAGATCAGTAAAAAAAGAGGTAGTCGTAGACAAAATGAAGTCAGTGTATCCACGAAGGATTAAAAATTATAAATAAAAATATGCGATTCGCGTATAAGTAAACTATATGAGTAAAATTCGAATTTCGTTTTAAAATATCACAAATTTATTTAATTAGCTATTTAAAGAGTTTGCTTGCGTGCAGACTTTTGAGAAGTAAAGTACATATATCTTTTCTTTGTGGGGTTCGTGTAATGGTTGAAACATATGCAGTATTGTTTTCATGCGAACTTTCCAAGTGAACTTCTCTGAGAATACCATATGTCTTGTGCATAGCAACGACCTAATTGCATTAAGACACGGATGATTCCTATTTCTCAGATGCATCGACGAAATAAATTTTATCTCGAAACAACATACATACATATAATTTTATCAAAGCTCATAAATTGTCTGCGTGATATTCCTCAGGATCCTGCAATTCTGAAGTTTCGTTCCTTGTATACGAAGGATAAACTTTTCGCTATTATCCAATTCGTTATTTATTATCCCTACGCGTGTATAATTAATTTACAAAGATGAAAACGATGCTTATAAAACTTATTAACTAACTCCTTAACGATAAATGATTACATATGAAATTATTTAAATATTTTATTTACAAAACAAAGATTCCAGCCGTACATATGTACCTTTGATCAACAGTTTTGGAACTGATATCGAAATTTTATGAAAGCTGTTAATACCATGGTAAATTTCACATAGCAAATTACATAAAACACGAAAAAAGATTACTTATAGAATTTTTGTACGTGTCCTCAAATTTTTACGCAAAGATATACGTTCGGTTTTCCAATGATATGCATTAACACTATTCCTACCGACACTTCACGTACACCTATTCCTACCGCGACATTCCCACGTAAGACGGGCTACAAATTTTTCTCAGAAAATAAACAATGAAAAAAGAAGTGAATATTGAAAAATGTATTATACGTATATTTGAGGAAAAGTCTAAAATTTAAAGGCGATTCAATTGCATTGTATATACGAAATTCTAATCGAACTTTTAAAAACGGTCATTTGACCGGTCGTGGTAGGAATAGTGTTAAGCATCTCAGGTCAACATGAATTGAAGAATAATCAAATCAATAAAAAGTTTCCTCGTCCTTAACAAATCAGTTTGCGCACAGTGCGAAAGTAAAGTAAAGTAAAAGTAAATCAGTTGCACACGTATAATTGACAAAATTATTACAAACAAATCACGAAGCGCATCAATAACGTTGACTTGTTGCGTGTTGTGCAAACACTCAGCTCGCTTCCTAGTTTCTCTTCTGGATGGAACGAAGCGAAGCAGTTCGCCGTTTACGGAAGAACACGGCCACTTTCGTTCGTACAATAGCTTTATCGCAAATAGATTATGAATTTTTATGCAAATTCACATCTACACCAACGCAATTGCAGTAATGGAACCTTGGTAAAGATTCGATTTGTCATCTTCTATATATTATAATATGTATTTTACTCGATACATTTTATAAATAAATAAACTAGTATAAAAATGTATATGTACGTCGCAATTAATAAGTAAGTAATATTTGATAAATGATAAAGTTATCAAATAAGTAAAAGGTAAAATTCACGGTTATTACTCTTCACGTTTGTCTATCATTTGAATCCTAGTCGCGACATGTGAAAGCATTGTTCATTATACATATGCAAATACATCAACAAGAAAATTAAGATTTACTTATTAAATATATGCGTGTAATATCTCTTAACACATGATCTCGTTTCGTGTTACATAGACCGTAAGAGAATGGCAGGATTAAAGCGCGTGTTAAAATGTCCACAATCAGAATACGCTTACATTTATAGCATACTTTGAAAACTGTTACGATATCGGTTTAGGTTTCAGAAACTATTAAAAAGAGTGGTTTGATACAATTATTTTCAGAACTTCTGCAAGCTCCATTCTATCAGATTCCTTATCAAAAAAACAAAAGATCGGTTATAGAAATATGATATTATAATATTTCTTAGTAAACTTCTTCATGTTTCAATTCCTGACAAATGTTTGAAAGTCCGGAGTCTAATTGTAATACAAAGGAGGATTCGATTTATTAAACTTATTTATTAAATATGTGCGTGTAATATCTTTTAAAACATAATCTCATTTCGTGTTACATAGACCGTAAGAGAATGGCAGGATTAAAGCGCGTGTTAAAAGGTCCACAATCAGAATACGCTTACATTTATAGCATACTTTGAAAACTGTTACGATATCGGTTTAGGTTTCTGAAACTGTTACAAAGAATGGTTTGGTACAGTTATTTTCAGAACTTCTGCAAGTTCCATTCTATCAGATTCCTTATCAAAAAAAAAAAAACAAAAGATCGGTTACAGAAATATGACATTATAATACTTCTTAGTAAACTTCTTCATGTTTCAATTCCTGACAAATGCTTGAAAGTCCGCAATCTAATTGCAATGCAAAGAAGGATTCGAGTAGGAGGATACGAGAAGATTGGTAGGTACCAACCTACCGATGTCCTTGCATTCTTGACAATCGCCGGCCCAAATGCCAGGACGCTCCCTCTTCTTTTCTTTCACCTTCGCTGAGATGAACCTTAAACCCCGACACTCGCCGTTCAATGGTATATACGTATGCTATTCTGATCATCGCCGGTTTAACAGACGCCTCGAGCGACCTTTGTGTGTTGCCTCGTGCCAGGTTAAACCGCCTGATTATAGTCACGTGCAGAATGCCGTTCTTCTAACCTTACCGTTGTTGTTTTGTACATCACCGCGAAAGATCAAATACCGTGGCTCGTAAGTGGAACAATGCATCGTCGCTTACTGAAGTTCGATGGGATTAAATCATTCGAAACGCAATGCTAATATAGAAATAGAGTAGAGCAGAATAGAATTACTGAAAATTCTGCTGGCTATTGTTTCATGTATGCCTAATAAATAAGAAAAAAGGTATTTCATAAATAACTAAAGAAATAACTAAAGAAAGTATTTCATAAATGATAACACAAACGTAACTATTTACTACAAATTAAGTATTACACATTTTTATCGAATTGCGAAACGTCTTAATAGTAAATTGTTTTGTGTATGCTGAACACATTAAACGCCGAATATCCAAGAGTTAAAGATATTAGTTGTGGTTTTGACAGAAATATAAACTGTCAAACAGTTTACCGTTAGGATTACAAATATTTCGTCGAACTGCTTACAAGTCTTTTCTTCGCTCGTTAAAACGTAATCGAAAGATCATACATAAATATTTGCATTCCATAAAGTTATTAAATTCTCATCAAGATGAAATTTCATTCATCGTGCTTTGCTTGTCATCTGTTTTAATTTGAATGGCAAGCAATAAGGCGTGACAATTAAGATTAATTTATCGAACGATGACGCATTACTTAATGGAATTAATTTATCAATGGATTTGAAATAGATCCGTCTGCTCGTTCGTCGTTTTGTATAACAAGCGTTATTTGGTATAACAGACGAGACTATACAAACAGCACCGTCGATAGCTAGCCGATTAATCGGATAATGAGCCAAATGACTTGTTGCTCATAATGAGGGATCACGCGTAATGATGGTACGTGAATGGTATATCAATAGTAAGACAATCATGCTAACATGTAACTCTTCTTATATCAGCGATTTAATAAATACTAGGGGTGTGCAAGAAAACGTTGGGGATTCTAGGAATGACAAGTAGGAAATACGTGACGACGATACAAATCAGAATCAAAGATTTTATGAGATAAGTATTGCTTGTATAGTGATCTAATTCCGTATGAGTGGGTTATTCATTAAATCACTAAGATAATTAACTCGCAAGAATTTAAGAGCTAAAGTAAAATTCAATTGATCGGAAAGAGATTAACATTTAAAGAATTGTTATACACTTAAGAATTAAATTAGAATTTCTTAATTTCTGTCAATATTATTATTCAATTAGACTATAATTAAATTTGAATTTCTTAATTTCTGTTAATATTATTATTCAATTAGACTATAATTAAATTAGAATTCCTTAATTTCTGTTAATATTATTAAATTAGAATTTCTCAATTTCTGTTAATATTATTAAATTAGAATTTCTCAATTTCTGTTAATATTATTAAATTAGAATTTCTTAATTTCTGTTAATATTATTAAATTAGAATTTCTCAATTTCTGTTAATATTATTAAATTAGAATTTCTTAATTTCTGTTAATATTATTAAATTAGAATTTCTTAATTTCTGTTAATATTATTAAATTAGAATTTCTTAATTTCTGTTAATATTATTAAATTAATGTTTAATTTAATTAAAATAACTTCCATTGTTTGATTTAACAGCATTCAACAGTATCTAATAATACATATTTGAGTTCTTACTATTTGACAACAATATTATTAAGCATTTATGCCCACACGCTTTTATGTAAATAATAACTTTTCAGGAATTCGTTCGAGAATGAATATGAAAACTGCGAAGATTTTATGTGAAGCGTGAACATCGTGAACAATAGCATCTTGACAACGTGATGAACAGAGAGAAGATTGCACTGTTGTGCAAATCTGGCACAACGTTGAACATCGATCGCACGATTGTGCCGGCATTTAGGAGAAAACCTTTTCACCCGGCAAGGCGCTCCCTCGGCCAACTGATAGAACAGAAATCGATCGTTTCATGCTTTGGTAGGTGCCCTGGCTACCATTCCGTTGCGAAACGACGGAAAACAAAATCTCGCGGTGACTTTTGTTGCGTAGGTACAGCGGGGCTCTAGACTCGATCATCCGGCAAGCGAATTACGGTCAACTGGGTTATTCGGTTTGCGGTTGAACCGCGGAATATTTAGAAATGCCAGTATCAAAGAGAACAGATCGAACCTCGTGGAGCCAAGTGTCCGTGACAGAATTACGTTTTCACGAATTTGTGAATGTTAACATTGCGACATCAAAGCCATTTTTCTGTTACGCGAACCGCTAAAGCAGAAATCTTTCCTGTTTATTTTATAAGCAGTTATAACATCTTGTAACAACGTTACCTTTTCGACCTATACATTTGGCAACGAAGAATCGAAGATGTATTTCAATGAACTGGAACGAATTTAACCCTTTGCACTCGTATGTCTCAGCGTATGCGACATCGCAAGTTTTACTGTGGAATTTTCATTTTTTTTTAATTATACTCATGAAATGTTACAGCTAAGTATGCTAATAACGTATTGGAAAAGTTTTGTTTTAATTGAATAAAAAAATAAATTCTGAGTTGGCGGTGATTCATGGTCATATTAACCCTTTGCACTCGGCTGTCCCCTCTCATGGGACATCGTAATCCTAGCATATGATAGTTTCGCAAATTTTTAGACGTTAGTTCAGACCCAGACGTTAAATAGTCATATATGTAAATTTTAATATACGACTTAACTAAACCAAATGAAATTTAATATACGTGAATCATAGTAAATATTTCGAATTTGAAAATTGTTGAAGTTAGCATCATTAGAAGACTAACAGTAACCTTTCGAGTGCAAAGGGTTAAATTCGAGTGCAAAGGGTTAATAAGCAAAAAATTAATCTTTTGTCAATAGTAAGAAATCATATTTTATGCTTCTTACTTCGTCCTCGAGCCCTCTAAAATATTTCTCTCCTGCTTTCTTCTTTCGAAAGCAATTTCACTTCGCTTTACTTAACAAATTTTATGCTTAAACGTGTATTCAAAATTTTTCTATTTTTTTATGCTGTCTGCGTGAAAAAATCTGCGCTCGACTTTACCCTCTTTAAATCACAAAAACACGTGTTTACGTAACAACACCTCAAGCGATCCGTTAAAAATGTGTCTTTCTCTCTATTATTTCGATATTTCCTGTGAAATACACTCTGTATCCGCCGCAGACTTTCTACAGCCCGTAAAACAGCTCGAGCGTCAAAGAATCTCATTGATGAACGAACACAGATTGTTCCGATCGCTCGTGCCCGTGTCCGAGTGATGCAATTAATCGATGATAATTATAATTAAGAGAAACTCTAGCAGGGACTTTTATTGGGATTCCTGACCTCACGGGTTACAGCGCGTCGGAACTCGGCTCACCATCGCTACCTGCTCCGTCTTCACGATTTCTGGATTCCAAAGCTGTCGCCAGAGCACCGGTCGCGACGCACATTTTTCTTACTTACGGCACGAAAGCAACACGTTGTGAAATAGGACAGTGACATAAGTATTATCCGGTGTTTAGGCTCCCGATTTCACCGGTCCTTTGCTTCACTGAGATTCACGCGTTTCGCTTCCAATGTGCTTCGATCACGTTAAGACGTTACAAAATCCATTTGTTTCTGAGTAACGATATCGCTTGAATACGGAGCAGCACGTAAATTTGAAATTATATAACTGATTAGCGTGTGTTTTGCTTTCAGATATAGTGACCTGACGCAAACAGATCATCTAATTACAGTTTATTCACGAAACGGATCAAGACATCAGATCATTTTCTTTTGTATTCAAAATAAACTTAAAAATTTGCTGTTTCATTATCTTTTCAACCAATATTCTCTTATGTATCTTCTGAATTTTATTACTAATTAATGTGATTTATATAGCAATTTTTACTAGAGTGTTTTCACTTTTGTTCAACTCATAGGTCTCGCATAATTAACACTAGGTTTACGGGAACCGTCAATTTGACGGGTTTTTGGATTTTATGAGCAAAATTTGCAAAAACAATTACTATTATTCCTATTAATTTTTGCTGACAGTGATTGATGAATTGATACGAATGTACCCTAATCTATTTCCCTTTCAACTCTGGAGTTTCAAATTCTGTATGATGTGTACCTATTTCTTAGTGTATTTCTATTAGAAATATATGCACAAAAAGTGTCCGTAAATCTAGTGTTAACACTTTCGTCGCTCAGCGTGATTCTCGCCGAGTCCAAATCCGATTGCATAGAGAACTGGGGTAAACAAATATAAAAACAGCAAAAATTTTAACTTTTTATTTTTATTTTATGTGTTTTATATTTATAAATATATTAGGTTGGAGGGAAAGTTCTGTCGTATTTTAAATAGGCAGGTAATTTTTCTCGTAAATAAAAGAAAACATCTGGCTAGTGAGTCATTGGGAATTTTTTTTGTTTTTTTACCTGCTGTATAATATAAAAGAAGTCCTTTTTTACCGTTCATCATTTACTTGTGATATTTAAAGTGAAAAACATGTCAGTAAATAAAGTGCATTTACGACACTGCATTTTGTATGAATTCCAAAAAGGAAGCAACGCATCGGTTGCATGTAAAAATTTATGTGCGGTATTTGGAAAAGATATTGTAAATGTTCGTACTTGTCAAAGATGGTTTAGCAAATTTCGTTCCGGGGATCTGAGCCTCCAAGAAAGTGATCGATCTGAACGACCATCCAAGATCGATAATGATGTTTTGCGATCCATGTTGGAAAATAATCCACATTTAACAAGTCGAGAAATTGCAGAAGAGTTTGGCATTCATCGTACAACTGTTGGAGATCACATTAAATCTCTTGGGTTTGTGTTAAAGCAAAGTGTTTGGGTTCCACGTGAATTAACGGAAACGGAAAATACGACAGAACTTTCCCTCCAATCCAATATTATACTTCAACGCTTATTCCATTGAATTCCTTTTAAAATTCCAATTCAAGATCCTATTTAACTTGAAGAAAAACAGCGTCACCTAAACACGGGTGACGTGGCGACGAACGTGTTAAAGCGTGCTTTATCGCGCGTTAAGAATTGAACTTTGCGTGTTCTCCGAGCGTACAATGACAAATTGGCTTCGAATATTCTTACACGTTCCCCGAAGTGCATCATTTCAATCCACTTAACGGCCAACAGTGTTCTTCATGCTAGCAAATGCAATCAGAGTGGTATCCGTGTGACTTATTGCACACGACTCAAGCGATTACCGACAAAGTCTTTTAATGAGACGCTTCAATTAAAGGTAATCATAATTACTATCTGCATGTAGGTGTACATACAATACCAGGCATAGAGAGCACGTAGGAAATGATGATTTATCGTGCATCCTGAAATTTCAACGTTCACGCGTTCTGTTCGTCACTGTATTACCCGAGAATAATCTTGGCTAGCTCCGATAAATTATGACACTTATGTATTTACACCCACTCGCAAGGATGCCTGCGAACAGGCCGCGAAAAGTTAAAACCGCTCCGGCTGTTTGTAATTGATCACCTCTGTAATTTAATTACGATCATCTGTCTGGATGAGCTGTACGTTAAAGCGCGAACCAGCCACGAACGATCCGTTTTTTAGAAGGATCCAATTTATTATATTTGTGAACTCGTTTGATAGATTTACATTGCCGCTTAAAAATAAGGGACGAAGCTCGTGGAATGGTTCTGAATCCTACAGGATGTGATTTTAACTTTCAATAAAGTATGAGAATTATTAATGTAATTATTAATCATTAATTATCTAATAAATTTTGTGCTATTTGTATTCGAATACAATGTAAGGTCGTAACAACCGTGATGTTCATTCGAATAATTTATATTTTCTAATCGAACCTTTAATTTCGTTTCTTTTATTTCACATGACTTTGGTTAATAAGAATATTCGAATGTTTCCGTAAATAATTTTCCGTAAAAGTTTCACAAATGTTACTACTATTAAAACAATATTAATATTATCGTTAATATCGTTTCTACTAAACAAATTAGACAGTTTGTAGGTCTCTTACAAAGCTCTTGGGACTTTCCAACTTCTCTTAACCCTTTGAGTGCTGAACACTCTCAGCCTAAGTGCTCCGTGTGGACGGAGGTTGCGATGTTACTTGTACTTACACTGATAATCGCGTTGCAACAAGCGGAAGATCGAAGAAATTGACAAACGCATTTATTCGTCCATGATCCCTACCAGCAACTGTCGTCAAACGCATATATGCGCCCTTAGCACTCTCAAAAGATTAACGAAGAAAACAAAAATTGACAAGCGCATATATGCGTCCATAGTCTCTATGAGCAGGTTTCGTCGGACGCATATATGCGCCTATAGCATTCAAAGAGTTAAAAGACAGAAAAAGTGCGAAACCTCGAATATTGGAATATGTCTGAAAAAATGAAGAAAATGCGAGATGGGATATTTGAGCCGTTTATTTTGAAAGTGGCCTAACTCCATTTATCTTCAAATCGAGATATTTAAGGGTTTTCGTTTCAATGAATTAAAAATTATACGTATAGGATACTAATGAGTCGTACTGCTTAAATGTATCTAAGGGTGTTAAATTTATAGTTCCTATTAAAATAATGGCAATTATTAAGTAAATAATATGCGTTGTCTTACCAGGAAAGGAGTTAGACCACTTTCGAAATAAACTTTTTAATCATTTCATTGACCAGCAAATTTTCATGTAACAAAATCTTAATAATTTTAAATATATTTGTAATAATTTGCTTCAAACTGAAAAGATCATGTAAAAATATAACTGTCAAGGTAGCTAACTCGATTTTTTTGGAAAATGGACTTAGGCCACTTTCAAAATAAACGACTTATTTCTGTTCAGAAGACACCGAACCGTGCTCAAACTCGCTCAAACTTTCGCGCAGCGACGTGTGCCAACAAACCAGAGGCAACGTCAACCACAGGAGAATGACGAATCGCGTCACTCTTGATCGATCGTCATCCTCTCTCGATCGCTATAAACGCGCTCAAGGACCGAACCGGCTTTCCCGCGTCTGCTATCAGGAAGGGGACCTCGCCGAGGTTACATCGACATCTCGAAACGTTTCCGTGGCTGTAACGCTTGCAACAGCACCGGGTGCTCGCGTGAAAAAGAGGAAGTTTCGCGCGAACGTCGAGGAATGCACGGAGAGAACCGAACGCTCTGAACGAACGAACGATCTCTCTAACAAGGATTTCCCGAGCGCGCATAAAGAATGTTTTTCAACGATCCTTAAATTCCTGTTAATTGTAGCCAACGACGTCCGCGTCGAACGCAATTATTCGGCTTTTTAATGTCGGACTGCGGAACGAAAGGGTATTAGAATTATTATGACTGTCTGACAGCAAGTTGTGCACGGCAGTTTCTTTCTAAAATAGCACGGGCTGCTGTTGAAAGAAAAAAAAACGCGGCAAAAGGCATGTTTCCGTGTTTTTTTCGACCAGAAAGCATCATCGCGATTCGCGAAAATCTTTTCTAATGAATTCCACGGTTTCCTTGTAGTAATTTTTAGTTTAACCCTTTGGGCACTAAATACTCGCGGCCGAAACGGTACGTAGACTAGCGCTGACGGTCAATGGGGACGGAATACTTTTAACACGTTGAATGCCATGGGAGTGACCTTATAAATTAATTTACATTTTTAAATTTCAATATAATTTATTATTAAATTTTTTAATTAGAATATAAAATTTAATTTTATATTTTTATTCTTATAAATTTATCGACATTAGTGAATAATTTCTATATAAATAAATCCTACCAATCAATCATTTATTTCCATTAATATAAATTTATTGATAAAAATTTAATTTTATATATTTATTTTTATAAATTTATTAATGTTAGTGAGTAATTTCGGTGACCGGCACTCAACTCGGCGGTGGCGCCGTGGGGGTCACCGGTGACCGGCGCGCTCAAATTGATACAAATCCATAATTTAGAAAAATGTCAATACTCATCAATTTTTCATTATTACCATCGTTAATGCAATGGAGTAAAGAAATTAATGAAGTAAAAAATATCTAAAAGTAGTTACACTTATTTGTTGTAGGTAATATTTCAACAGTGTATGTATCGTGTAATAGAAAATTCATCGTCGCGCCACGGGCAAACCCTGTAAAACTGTCGTGGCATTCAACGTGTTAAAGATCGTGAAATCTCTCGCGTCACCACAAAGGTATACACACAGATTATTACGAATTGAATGAATAAGGTAAAACTGAATTTTCTATTCCATATACGAATCATCGTCATGTTATATTATATAATTTGCATATAAAAGTGGGAAAACTTTAAAAATGAAATCAGTTACTTTCACAAAGTAAAAGTGTATGGAATGACAATTGAATAATATAAAATAATTCAGTACAGAATTTGATAAGAAGTACACCTTCTAATTAAACAGAAAATTAACAGCAACAAAAAGACATGTCCTTCGTTTTAGTATTGGTTTGTTTATTCGAATGGAAATATGGTAAACAGATGGTGATCCACAGTTCGTTTCTACACACACGCTCGACACAAGAGTTCAGCTTCGTGTGCACGTTTTACTCTCAGTAAAGGTGAAACCCTTCCAGCAATTTGCTGTAGTACTAATATGGAAACCTGTTGCGAGATTTAGGAATACCAATTTATCCAAGACAATAATGATGATGATAACCTTTGTGTGAAATCATCTTCAGCGATAAAATCGCTGCATGCTGTAGAAGTAGATATTTGAGGTAAAGCTAGGTTCCATTAATGGATTGAACGCTTATACATTTTCCAATTGAAATCTAATTCGAACTCAACGTGAGCCTAACCCTACTTAACTCGATCCTACTCTAAATAATCAGAATATAATGATCAATAAATGATGTTGAATATTTCTTCGAAAATGTCGGATCTCAAGATTTCCAAATCTATCAAAGACCCTGACTCACGAAAACGATCGAATACTTTGTTCCATCGCATCTCTTTATTTAACTGAAATACATATATTCGCTGAATAGAAATTAGATTAATTAGTGCAATTCAGTACACATGGAAGAGAATATTTGTTAAAAAAGGAAAAATATAATGAAACAGTAGATGAGTTTTAACCCTTTCGCTACTACGGGTGACTATAATCACCGGCCACAAGGTACCACCTATAAACGACGGGTGACTATAGTCACCCTATCATCTACCATAAAAATGGAGCCAAAAGTCAAGTTTTATCTGTGTTTTGAGGAGTTTCATACAAAATATGATTATTAAAAGGTTATTGGTCAACATTATGTTATAATTATAGTTACTATTTTGTTTAAAAATATTAATCGTATTATTGAATTAAAAGTCTGTTCATAGAAAAATTATGAACATAAATCATTTTGCTTCTAAAAGTTAAAAAGTCGTTTCTGAGACAAAAGTCTTGGTTTTGAATACTGAAGACTATCTGCGTTTAATGTTCGCACTTTCGGCACGGCGCTCCGTTCCACACAAGACTCTCCGCGGCGAGGCCCGCCGTAGCGAAAGGGTTAAGGACGGTTTTGAATAAAAATTTAATCACTTGATCAATTTCAATATTATAGGAAAGGTTATAAATGAAAAAAGGAAAAGAAAGAAAAGTGAATAAAATAATAAATATACGTGTATTTAATAAAACTAAGACGACACAAACGAACACAAAATAACAAACTACGCTTATGCTTCGCAAACTACGCTTATACTTCGCAAACTACGCCTATGCTTCGTAAACTACACAGTTCTTTTCTCTACGCTGGCTACTTAGCTTCTCACTTCACCGTCCAATACTTTCTGTCTTCACCGTCTAATACTTTCTGCCCCGCGCTCGCATTTTCCCCGTCATATATTCTTCCAAACACTCGTTTCCTTTCATTCTAATCGTCAACCTTTCTCACTCTACGCATTCGGTCACGACTACCCAGAATCTCTCAGTCGCACTGTTTTCTCAAGTTCTCATCTTTCACGCACAAAGACATTCGAGCCCAAACATTCTGCGTTCACACGACAATTGCCCAACTCAAGTACTCTTCCAACTTTTCCAGCTTCGCATCCGCTCGATCACATTACTACAATATCAATGAAATTGATAATTCCTTACCTAATAATAGGTACTTTCAATATCAACGATTGGGATCGTCAGCCACAAATACCGTGTTTCCTTCAGAAACTTGATGTCCGTTTACAAAAGCTTCAAATTCCTCAAATACGGTCATGTCATAGTTGTTTCACATCATTATTACCACCATTAGCAACACTAGTGTATTTGCACAAGTCCCTTTTATCCTCTGTAGTTACCACCTCTTAATTACCGAGCTAATCGACGGCCCGACCTTCGCGTATTGTTCATCCTCGACCTATGCAACATGAATCGTGCTTTCATCGATCGATGAATCACAGAGACAAGGTTCCGGCACGTCGTCCAGTTTTTTCCCTTGAGCTGCTTCTTTTTCTCACGCCACCTTCGCATAAATCACCGCGTTAGATAATGACCGCCGACTGCGGAAAAATTCTGTCTGGAAATAGCAAATAACTAATGATCATAATAGGAGTCTAATGTGCCACGCTACGCTAATCAAATTATTTCCACTTATTAATCCACTTTTGCGGACTCTTATGCAAATTTATATGTGTTTGTAAATGCGACCACAGATATTCAATTCAGATAGAGATTTGATTCGTTCCTTAACCCTTAACGGACGACCACTTTTTCGATCGGGTGAGGTAGCAGGACGAAGCGATTTTTGAGAATGTGTTGAGTGATTTACATAATATATATATATAGGAAAATTCTATAAAATGATTTTTGTAGAACGGAAGGTGGAATTCAGGTGTGAAAGATAAAAGTGAAGCGATTAAATATTAATAAAAGTATATTTAAAACAATTTAACAAAAACAACTTAAACGACTTTACAACTTAGCAACTTCAACACTCTTTCTACGTTCACAACCAAAACCTTTCTTCTACGTTAGTCAAAAGCTTTCTGCTTCACCGTCCAATACTTTCTGCCTTGCGCTCGCATTTTCCCCGTCATATATTCTTCCAAACACTCGTTCCCTTTCATTCTAATTGTCAACCTTTCTTACTCTACGCATTCGGTCACGACCACCCAGAATTTCTCAGTTGCAACGTTTTCTCAAATTCTCATCTTTCACGCCTTAGAAACATTCGAGCCCAAACACTCTGCGTTCGCACAACAATCGCCCAACTCAAGTTGCTCTTCCGACTTTTCCAAACTCGCATCCACTCGATCGCATTCCTACATACGAGTCGTTTATTTTGAAAGTGTCCTTATTAGTGGAATGTTAGATTTTTGTTAGCTCCAAACGATAGGGTCACACTATTGGTTCTTGGGAAGGTTCCTTAGCTGTCGGTGGTTTCTCATGCAATGGTTGTAATGAGAAATGTGTTTCACCATTTTCTATTTTCTTCTGTCGATTGTCAATTGCATGCTTCATTGTGTCAACCTAAATGGGATACCGTGAATTTTTTGCGCATCGTAGGAATTGAATCGTCAGTTTATGTGTACGGTGATATGATATGTAATTGAAAATCGCTGGCATTGACTAATCCACAGGACGGTACCACTCCTGTTTTGCCTATGCAAGGCGATCATCCACGTACCGCAATCCTCAACGTGGAAACAGGTGAACAAAGAGCTGGCATTTGAATGCCAGCGATTGGCATGATCGGGCACGGATGTCGTGATCCTGCGAGGAAACCATGCTTCTGATGCCTCCTCGACCGAAGTCCTCGCCAGCAACGCCTGGATCTCGATCTTTGAGGCTGTGCAACTCATTAGCGAAGCGTCAGAGATCCTGTTAGCTGTGCAACGGTACACAGCTATAACGCACAGCTGTGAAACGTATTTTTCTTTCTTTTCTCTGGTAATTGGTGTTTGTTTTCCATTGAGTAATCAGTGGAACACCATACCAAGCATAAGAACTGCGCAAGAAATTTATGGTTCAATTAATTTTTGATAAAACTTCTCATCTGCAATTCGTTGGACATTTAATAAATTTAAATATTGTTAATATTTTTATTTAATTCTATTTAATTAATATTAACTATATTTGCAAACTAATAATTAATTAAACAATGACGGTTACTAGATACTGTAATAATTTATTGCACGAACAATTAAAATTTAATAAATTATTCGTGTGTTTAAAGATACCATAAATTTACGATTCTAAAACATCGTTAAGTGTTAAAAGAACATGTTCTGTATAATATTCTTGGTATTTATTATTAATATTTTTACAAAATATAATAAATTTTATATAAACTATTGCAAATACTATCGAAATGTATAAAAATTATGAAGAATTTAGTTGCAGTTTATTAAATACGAAGAAATTTAAGAATAACTCTGTTTAACATAAAATAGCGCTATATTTGCATAGTAAATGATAATTAAGCAATAAAAAGCTACGGGTGCAGTAATAATTTATTGTGTAAACAATAAAAATTTGGTAAATTATTATTAATATAGCAAAATAAATGTTCATATTCATGATAATATTTCATTCAGTGGTGATCAAGGCTATGCCACGGAGCATACACTATTGCGCATATCGCTCAACTGCGCAACTCGTGGGTGATCTACTGCTCATTCATTGGTAATGCGTTAGTTGTCGGCTGACCTTCATACCGACGACGTCTCTGTGTCGGTTGTGTTTTCGAACACATGTTGACATATCGAGCCGTGACGTCACGGGTACGCGCGTATTCTCGCGACCTTTTCTTCATGCGTTACCGCATATTATTATCCGAGTTCGCTATCGACTATTGCGATTCTTCGCACGTATTTTCTTTTGATTATCGCTAGTTTTCGCGAATATTTTCGATCGATGATTACGATGTTTCGGGTGTCTTTCCTTCTAACTATCGCGAGTTTTCGCGACCATTTTCGATCGATCATTACGATCTTTAGGGTGTCTTTTCTTCTGACTATCGCGAGTTTTCGCGAGCATTTTCGACCGATCATTACGATCTTTCGCGTGTCTGTTCTTCTGACTATCGCGAGTTTTCGCGATCGTTTTCGATCGATCGTTACGATCTTTGACAGCAACACGATAACCGTGTAGCCGTACAGTGCCACTGTATATCTCGCGATTTTAACATTAGATTGTAGTGTTGCGAACATTAAATCGCGTTATTGGAAATTGTTTCTTTAATCTATAACGCGAATACTATTTGAGGGGATTAGTGTTAGGTTAGTAGTTCGCGTTAGGGGGTTAAGGGTAGGGGGGTTTTCTAACAGTTAGGGGGTTTTGGGTAAGGGGTAATCGGGGCGCGTCGGTTATGGGTGGTGGGTGGCGGGGGGGTCGCTCGTGGGTTATCCGTCCGTGGGGTAGATGTGGTGCGGTGGTTTGTGGGTGGGAAGGTGCGGGGGTAGGGGGGGAACTAGCACAAGGATCTGGCACCGTCGGTCTCATGGGGCCCTCCGGCTGACACCGGAGCTTATGTGTACCTATGTACGGTCATCTGCCTTGTGGTAGTTCAGGGGTGTTTGGGCGGGTGGGTTTCGCGAAGGGTAGGGAGTTGGGTCGCGTCGCGGGGGTAGGGGGTACGGTGGGGAAGTAGCACAAGGATCTGGCTCCGTCGGTCTCATGGGGCCCTCCGGCTCACACCGGAGCTTATGTTACCTATGTACGGACATCTGCCTTGTGGTATTTCAGGGGTATATTTGGGGGGAAGGGAGCTGTAGTTGGGGGAACGGGTTGGGAGAACTAGCACAGGGATCTGGCTTCGTCGGTTTCATGGGGCCCTCCGGCTGACACCGGAGCTTATGTCACCTATGTACGAACATCTGCCCTGTGGTAGTTCTGTTTTCCGTGAGGGTGGATTAGATGGCGGGGGCTGGGAGGGTCGCGAGTTAGGCGGTGGGGTTTTTATAATCGGTGTAGGATATGGGGTGGTTTTTGGGGGTATAGATTAGTGTTAGGGGGTTTTGGGGTACGCGATAAGGGTTAAGGGAAAGGGGTGGGAAGTACAAATAGTATTCGCTTGTAGTTTATGGAGCCAAACGTTTATCAGTTCTTTTTAAAACAAACTTTGGTAAATTTATATCAAGTTAATCATAATACGAGACATTTATGGCATTGTATGGCTACTCGGAAATCGTTTGCTCTTAGTTCTTCGTTGCATATTCCAAAGAATCTTAAGTGGCAGCTCGCGAACTCGTTGGTTTTAGTGTTGGGTTTATGAAGGCGCCTTCATATTGTTGTATTCTATTTTGTTGTATTGTTGAGTGTGTTTTCGGCGGGTCTTTAACAAGGAGAATCTTAGGATAAATCCTCTCATAATGTGTTGAAATTTGGTAGGCTTATAGGTGTATGTGTACAGTAATTGTAACCGGAAGTATACTTAATTAAATATACTTACTTAAATACTCCCGAATAAGCAGTTTTTCCAAATTTTACACTCATTTTTCTTGAGAATGATTGCCCATCTGCAGTCTACAATTCTGATTGCAACTATTGTGCGCTACAAGCCCACCAAATCGGAGAGGATAAGCCCTGAGATTCTCCTTGTAAGCGTAGTCACCTCCTCGTGGTGAGACCTGGTAATTGGTATCGTTTTCTAAAATATAAATCTCTGGAAAACGATACCAAGCTAAGAACTACGCATACCTGTAGTCCAGTCTATTTGATTAAAACATGCAAATCGTAGGCTGGTCTACAGGTAAGAATTTTATGGCACTCTAATAACTATATCACATAATACACTATCTTTATAATGTCTCTCTCTTACAGTGACGAAATAAAAATCTTTTGATAACTTTATCAACCATGAAAGCTGGATTAAGCATAGCTTTTATATTGCAAGCACGTGATATTAAGAAGTGATGATTTAATCGATTTATGGACACTGAAATACTATCACCACATAGCGGTGAACGGGTGGTACTAATTTTCGTCTAATTGTCACTTACAACCTAGTAAAAATATTAAAATTTCTCAAATTAATGAGAAGCTGTTTAGATGATTGGCGGCTCAAACTAAAGGTAAAGATCTCCGTAATTAGAGATTAATCATATTGTATCAAAAGCAAGTAAGACTTTGGAGAAATAAGAATTAAGTAAAAAGGAGAACGAAACAAATGATTTTAAATTTTCGCGCTTAAATTATATAACTTTAGCATGTTGCGCCATCTATTGAAGAATGATTGAAACTGTTAACCAAGTAGTTCGAATGTTTACCCTGCAGGTGGAGCAGCTGTGTCGTTCTTTCTCTGTCTCTTTTTATTGTTGGTAAACATGTGCGAGTTGTTTGCAGGTTTCTTTAATAGATGGCAGACAACGTCAAAGTCAGTTACCACTTTTGTTTACTTGTCGATAAATGTTTGTCACCAGTTTGGGCGCCTTTTGGAGAGATGGCGCCATTAACGTTATTAAAATTGTTTAGATATGTAGGCTGGTCTACAGGTACGAATTTTATGGCACTCTAAAAACTATATCTTACTCACATAATACTATCTTTATAATGTCTAATTATACAGTAATTAAATAAAAATCGTTACAGAACTCGTCTGGACCTGGAAATGAACAACGGGATAACTCCCAGCATCAGAAATCTCCGGAAGAAATTACACACATATTACAAAATCAAATTATTTATTGTAAAATTATTTTATACAATGTATTTGACAAAAATCATAATAAATCAGATTAATTGAACAGTATTACAATGCTTTATCATTTATTCCCCCACCTATTCTATCTGATATAATAATTATTTAAACAATATCCTGCAATAATTAGAAATAAGATTCGGAACGACAAGTAATGAACGCGAAAAAATAAAAGAGTAACGAAAATCGTGGAATCTTTGTTAAAAATTTCTGTACGGTAGAAACAATACGAAATATATAGAAAAATGTGGAGAAATGACAACAAATTCCTAGAAATCGCGAAATTCCGAGGAATGACGTCGTGTTAATTCCGAGAAATGACGTCATATTAATTCCGAAAAATGACGTCACAATTCCGAGAAATCGCGGAATTCCAGGAAATGACGTCAAATTAATTCCGAGAAATGACGTCACAATTCCGAGAAATGACGTCACAATTCCGAGAAATGACGTCACATTCCAAGAAATCGCGAGGTCCCGAGAAATTACGTCAAACTAATTCCGAGAAAAGACGTCACATTCCGAGAAATCGCGAGGTTCCGAGAAATGACGTCACATTCCAAGAAAATTTTGTGCCACCTCCTCGGTCATCATGTTCTCCTGATACAAAATCGAGAAATTGCAGAAAAATTTTAATTTTGTCGAAAAAATTTTACTGCGCCACCTCTTCGGATATCATATTCTCCTGATACAAAATCTCCATTTTCATAGAAAAATTCGATTCCGATTCAAAAATTTCGCACCCGACAGATTCCGAGAAATGACGTCACATTCCGAGAAATCGCGAAGTTCCGAGAAATTACGTCAAACTAATTCCGAGAAATGACGTCACATTCCGAGAAATCGCGAGGTTCCGAGAAATGACGTAAAATTTATTTCCGAGAAATGACGTCACGTTCCGATAAATCGCGGAATTTTAGGAAATTGACGTCATATTAATTCCCAGAAATGACGTCAAATTCCGAGAAAAATATTCCGTGCCACCTCTTTATATGTCATGTTCTCCTGATACGAAATCTGGATTTTCGAAGAAAAATTCGATTTTGATTCAAAAATTCCGCGATTTTGTTACTTGATTTATTTTTTCGCGTTTTTTTACTAGCTTTTGCGAATCTTATTTTTAATTTTTTCAGGATATTGTTTATTATTATCTTAGATAAGGCTTATTATCTTATTATCTTAGATTTATTATTATCTTTGATGAGATAGGAGAGGGAATAAATGATAAAGCATTGTAATACTGTTAAATTAATCTGATTTATTATGATTTTTGTAAAATACATTGTATAAAATAATTTTACAATAAATAATCTGATTTTGTAATATGTGTGTAATTTCTTCTGAAGATTTCCGATGCTGGGTGTTGTCCCGTTGTTCAGTTCCAGGTCCAGACCGAGTTCTGTAACAATATTTATTTTTATATTCAATATTAACCGTTCAAATGTGTAATAAAATTTAAAAACCGAAAACCAATAGTTGCAACTATTACTACGAGTTTCAAAATGTTTGAAATTTACGAGTTTCATTTTTAAATTCCCCGCATATCTAAAATATTTTAATCACGATAATAGCGCCATCTCTCGAAAAAGTGTTCAAACTGGTGACAAACATTTATCGACAAGTAAACAAAAGTGGTAACTGACTTTGATGAGGTCAGCCATCTAACGAACAAACCTGCAAACAACTTGCATATGTTTACCAACAGTAAACAGAGACGGTTAAGAGGTAAATAAACAAACAACTGCGTTAACAGTTTGAACCGTTCTTCAATAGATGGAGCCTCGACCTAAAGTTACTTCATTTATGCGCGAAAATTTAAAATTACATTCTTCGTTTATATTTTCATTTAATTCTTATTTCTCCAAAGTCTTACTTGCTTTTGATACAATATGATTAATCTCTAATTACGGAGATCTTTACCTTTAATTTCAGCCGCCAATCATCTAAACAGCTTCTCATAGAGAAATTTTAATATTTTTACTAGGTTGTAAGTGACAATTAGACGAAAATTAGTACCACCCGTTTACCGCTATGTGGTGATAGTGTTTCAGTGCCCATAAATCGATTAAATCATCACTTTTTAATATCACGTGCTTGCAATATAAAAGCTATGCTTAATCCAGCTTCCATGGTTGATAAAGTTATCAAAAGATTTTTATTTCGTCACTGTAAGAGAGAGACATTATAAAGATAGTGTGTTATGTGATATAGTTTTTAGAGTGCCATAAAATTCTTACCTGTAGACCAGTCTACGATTTGCATGTTTTAATCAAATAGACTGGACTACAGGTATGCGTAGTTCTTAGCTTGGTATCGTTTTCTAAAGATTTATACTTTTGAAAACGATACCAATTACCAGGTCTCACCACGAGGAGGTGACTACGCTTACAAGGAGAATCTCAGGGCTTATCCTCTCTGATTTGGTAGGCTTGCAGCGCACAATAATTGCAATCAGAATTATAACTGCAGATGGGCAATCATTCTCAAGAAAAATGAGTGTAAAATTTGAGATAACTGCTTGTTCGGGAGTATTTAAGTAATAAAAACACGTAATACTTTGTCTCTGATTCAAATCATGTCACTTGTCGTAAATTCTTTTTTAGTTAACAATTATTATATATATGTTAAACTGTAATAAATTATATTACATACGTTAACTTATGGTTAACTAAAAAATATTTATGACAAAAGTGTGACGAGATTTGAACCAGAGAAAAACTATTACGAGTCTTTGTTACTTAAATATACCCAAATAAGTGGGTTCCACAACTTTTGCATTCACTTTTTTGCGAATGGCTGCTCATCTACGGCTATACTTTCGGTTACAATTACTGTACACATACACCTATAAGCCTACCAAATTTCAACACATTATGAGAGGATTTATACTGAGATTCTCCTTGTTAAAGACCCGCCGAAAACACACTCAACAATACAATGAAATAGAATACAACAATATGAAGGCGCCTTCAAAAACCCAACACTAAAACCAACGAGTTCGCGAACTGCCACTTAAGACTCTTTGGAATATGCAACGACAAACAAAGAGCAAACGATTTCCGAGTAGCCATACAATGCCATAAATATCTCGTATTATGATTGACTTGGTATAAATTTACCAAAGTTTGTTTAAAAAAAACTGATAAACGTTTGGCTCCATAAACTACAAGCGAATACTATTTGTACTTCCCACCCCTTTCCCTTAACCCTTATCGCGTACCCCAAAACCCCCTAACGCTAATCTATACCCCATAGCCCCAAAAAACCACCCATAACCTACACCGATTCTAAAAACCCCACCGCCTAACTCGCGACCCTCCCAACCCCCGCCATCTAATCCACCCTCACGGAAAACAGAACTACCACAGGGCAGATGACCGTACATAGGTACACATAAGCTCCGGTGTGAGCCGGAGGGCCCCATGAGACCGACGGTGCCAGATCCCTGTGCTAGTTCTCCCAACCCGTTCCCCCCAACTACGACTCCCGAACCCCCCAAATATACCCCTGAAATACCACAAGGCAGATGTCCGTACATAGGTAACATAAGCTCCGGTGTTAGCCGGAGGGCCCCATGAGACCGACGGCCCCAGATCCTTGTGCTACTTCCCCACCGTACCCCCTACCCCCGCGACGCGACCCAACTCCCTACCCCTCGCGAAACCCACCCGCCCAAACACCCCTGAACTACCACAAGGCAGATGACCGTACATAGGTACACATAAGCTCCGGTGTCAGCCGGAGGGCCCCATGAGACCGACGGTGCCAGATCCTTGTGCTAGTTCCCCCCCTACCCCCGCACCTTCCCACCCACAACCCACCGCACCACATCTACCCCACGGACGGATAACCCACGAGCGAACCCCCCCAACCCACCACCCATAACCGACGCGCCCCGATTACCCCTTACCCAAAACCCCCTAACTGTTAGAAAACCCCCCTACCCTTAACCCCCTAACGCGAACTACTAACCTAACACTAATCCCCTCAAATAGTATTCGCGTTATAGCTTACAGAACCGATTTACGATAACGCGTATTAATGTTCGCAACACTACAATCTAATGTTATAATCGCGAGATATATCGTGGCATTGTACGGCTAATCGGTTGTCATGTTGCTGACAAAGTCGCAACGATCGATCGAAAACGCTCGCGAAAATTCGCGATAGTCAGAAGAAAAGACACGCGAAAGATCGTAGCGATCGATAGAAGAAGCTCGCGAAAACTCGCGATAGTCAGAAGAAAAGACACGCGAGAGATAGTAGCGATCGATAGAAGAAGCTCGCGATAGTCAGAAGAAAATACGTGCGAAGAATCGCAATAGTCGATAGCGAACTCGGATAATATTATGCGGTAACGCATGAAGAAAAGGTCGCGAGAGTACGCGCGTACCCGTGACGTCACGGCTCGATATGTCAACATGTGTTCGGAAACACAACCGACACAGAGACGTCGTCTAGAGGAAGGTCAGACGACGACTAACGTGTTACCAATGAATGAGTCGTATATCACCCACGAGTTGCGCAGTTGAGCGATATGCGCAGTAGTGCATGCTCCGTGGCACAGCCTTGATCATCACTGAATGAAGTACGATCATGCATATGAACATTTATTTCGCTATATTAATAATAATTTATCAATTTTTAATTGTTTATGCAATAAATTATTACTGCACCCATTGGTTTTTACTGCTTAATTAACCATTATTATGCGAATATAGCGAAATCTTATGTTAAATAGAGTTATTCTTAAATTTCTTCGTAACTAATGAACTGCAACTAAATTCTTCATTGTTTTTAAACATTTCGATAGTATTTGCAATAATTTATATAAAATTCATTATATTCCGTAAAGATATTAATGATAAATACCAAGAATATTATACAGAACATGTTCTTTTAACGATTAACGATGTTTTAGAATCGTAAATTTATGGTATCTTTAAAAACACGATTAATTTATTAAGTTTTAATTGTTCGTGCAATAAATTATTACAGTATCAAGTGACCGGCATTCTTTAATTAATTATTAGTTTACAAATATAGCCAATTTTTAACGCAAAGTAGTTATTCCTAAATACTTTCTGTGCTCAACGAAGTGTCACTAAATTGTTTATGTTTCTATGATTTTTAAACATTTCGTAACTATTTTCAATGTTTAATGTAAGATTTTTTAATATTTCATTAAACTTCTAATAGCAAATGAAAAACATTCTACGAAACTTATTCCTTTATTCATTAAAACCTAATCGAATATCGAACGAAATTAATTTTAACATACAACTTACTTTGCTTCCTAACTTTTAACTAATAATTGTTAATTTAATCCTTTAACAATTACTTTATTAACATTAAGGATCATACATTATTTGTTATTTAACAAATATGCATGAATTAATAGTTCGCGATAAATCTGTAAATCGTTACACGAACTTCTTCAAAGGAGTACGTCACGCTTGCGTGATTTCGTTTCGTAACCGTCACGACTTGTTTACTACATGATTGTAAACATTGAGAACAATTCTACGATATATCGTTTCTGCGATAAACAAATTGTTATGGACTATTTATTATAAAAATAAGTTTATTACAAGTTTGAACTTCTATTATATAATTAATCGTAATATTATTACTTGATCATCATTATTAAACACCATAGTAATCTAAGTGTGCTACTGATTATTTAAAAATTACTTCTTGCAAACTGTACACAACTATAATATGTATATTAGGTATGGTATATTTTTGGTTGTGTAATGTTTAACAAGCTGAAAAAGGCCAATTGGAAACCATCAATAGAAAGTTATAAGCAGTTTAATATTACACTGCGTTGAAAACGACAGATGAGTTTTATAGAATTAATAACATTTTACTCTGACATACAGATGTGAACTATAATAAAATATTTGTAATTTCCTGTATAATTCATTTATATTTCAACCTACATCTCAGCCTATAGACCGTATCTCGGGGTAAAGTAATTTATAATTAAAGAAAAAATAAATAAACCGAAGTTAAATGATAATCATTTATTATATCATTTAACGATAAAAATGGAATTTTCAATTATCGCTTTTGCATATTTCAGTCAAAATATTTATTGATTAACAAGACAACGTAACTTCAAGTTCTTTATACAACGAACCATTGATGAAATTGAATAATTACGTTACGATACTTACTTTCAATTAGAATTTATTAAATGTCCAGTGGATTCGAAGTTTCATTAAAAATTAACTGAATTTTTTACGCAGTACTTAGCTTGGTATTGATTACTCAGTGGCAAACCAACACCAATTACCAGGTCTCACCACGAGGAGGTGACTGCGCTTCGAGACCCACCCACCCTGCCCCCCAACCCAGCACCCCCTTCCCCTGTACTTTTATACCAACGCACAAGACTCGAATAACGAAAAAAACCCCTCACCCTTAAGCTATTACTCTGATCCCCGGAACGCGCACCCAAAAACCCCTCTCCCTTATAATATTAACCCTGATCCCAGGAACCCGATACCAACAAAACCGGTTACCCTCAAACGTAATCCTAAACTTTACACCCATGGAACCCCACGGCGCGCCTGCTCACCGAATTTCCTAAACCCACCACTCCCACGGCCCACACCCGTTACCTAACCAAAATAGCTCGAGTCCAGCCTGGCTATAACCTTTCAACGAAACAAGCTCCGCGTCAACGGAGGGCCCTGAGTGTATGTACGCGCTAGAGACAGACTGGCCCCCGGACTGAATGTACCAAAATGTACAGAATTGAACTGCTGAACCAAACTCCGCATAAACGGAGGGTTTGCGCCCACCCCCCTCCCTTCCGTACCCCCCCACCACCCTACGGCCCCTTAACCAACCCCCGGAAACCGTTAGCAAATACAAAAGCAAATAAAAAAGCACCCCAATTCAACGTGGCTATAACGCTAAAACGCACTCAAGCTCCGCGTGAACGGAGGACCCTGAAATGCTGGAAGGATCACGCCTCTGCACGACGGCCCCCGGCGGTGGGGTCGCATCACGGCCACAATTGATTATCTAATGGAAAGTACTATAAAGTACTATAAGACTACTCTACTAAACCAACCTCCGTGTGAACGGATGGTTTGAATCCACTCCGGGTGAACGGAGGGTTTGAACCCACACCCCGCAGTCCGCGCAACCGAAGACCCGAATACCCACAAAGCCCCCACCACCCTTATACTATTACCCCCTGATCCCCGGAACCTAACACGCACAAAATCGCGTACCCTTAAACGTGATTCTAATCTCTACACCCTTCGATTCTAAACCCACAAACCCCTTAAACGCGATGCACCCTTGTCCCACACCCCTAGCAAAAAACGCCCCGACTTCAACCCCGACAACCTAGACCGATTGGTTGGCGTCCCGTATTCCTACACCGATTTTATCTCTATACCTTTGCACTACTAATACCCCTTGACTCTACACCCATAGAACCCCACGCGCGCCTGCTCACCGAATTCCCAAAAACCCACCACTCCCACAACCCACGCGCGCGTTAGCCTAACCAAAAAAGCCCGAGTCCAGCCTGGCTATAACCTTTCAACGAAACAAGCTCCGCGGTAACGGAGGGCCCTGAGTGTATATACGCGCTAGAGACAGACTGGCCCCCGGACTGAATGTACCAAAATGTACAGAATTAAACTACTAAACCAAACTCCGCATAAATGGAGGGTTTGCTCCCACCCCCCTCCCCATACACCGTATACCCCCAACCCTACGACCCACCCCCGGAATCGCCTAGCAAATATAAAAGCACCCAAATGCAACGTGGCTGTGACCTTTCAACAAACAAGCTCCGCGTGAACGGAGGGCCCTGAGAGTATATACGCGCCACGGCCACGCTGACTGCTGGGCAGAAGGTACCAAATTCAAAGGTACTTACAGACTACTACTCTACTAAACCAAACTCCGCGTGAACGGAGGGTTTGAACCCACCCCTTTGTTCCCGTGAACCGCGTACCGCCAACGTTACGACCGCGTACCCGAACGTTACGACCGCGTACCTCCAACGTCACGACCGCGAAACCCACCCCCGATACCCCTAACAAATAAAAAAGCACGCGAATGCAACGTGGCTGTGACCTTTCAACAAACAAGCTCCGCGTGAACGGAGGGCCCTGAGAGTATATACGCGCCACGGCCACGCTGACTACTGAACGAAAGGTACCAAATTTAATGGTACTAGCAGACTACTAAACTAACTTTAGTAAACCAAACTCCGCCTAAACGGAGGGTTTGAATCAAGATACTCCCTACCCTTTATCCCCCTATTCTAAACTCTCTAAATTGTAAACCCCTAAACCCTCCCCTCGTAGATCCTATTTTCCGTAAGTCCTAAATTGGTTGAACCTATAGACTGACTATTTTCGAAACTCTCTGAAAAGCGGAAGAAAACCGTGGACAAAACCTACAATTCTAATTCGCGATACTAATTCCGAGATCTTCTGGCAAGCCTCTTTGTGACTTCATCAGCCAGCGAAACATCTATGGAAAACCGAAACGAATACGAAATAGAAAATGCAATACGTAAAATATATAAAATATTAAAACTAATTTATAGGTTGTAGCATTTAAATATTTTTTACTTTGTTCGGATTTTATTTTTTTAACATAGTTCGTCAAATTATAAATTTTTCTAAACTACACGTTCACTTAGAAATGTTTGAATATTCCCTACGTTCTTAAAAAAAAAAAGCTTCCGAAAATCTAAACAACTCTGAGAAGATTAACAGATCTTGTGAAGTATCCAAAGGAGTACTTATACTAATTAATCATTAAAAAAATTGTTGAATTAAAACGTTGAAATAAAAAAATTGATTATTACTTGTAAATTAAGAATTTTAATGTCGGAATTGAAATTAATGTATTTTGTTCCAATAATATTATAATACTTTGGATGTTAACAGAGATAGTTTAAGCATTTGTCAAAACCGTTGCTTTTTCCAAAATAAAGTGACAATTTTCAAAAAAGAAAATCGGGAACATACCCGAGAGCCTCTAACGATGTAAGACATTAATTTAATAAGTTTGAAATATTAGATAAAGTAAAATATTCATATCAGAAAACTTGAGAGGCTGTATTAATTTGCAACACCAATTTAATAAGCTTTAAGTTTTAGTTAAAAATTGAATATTCGTAATTATGATTTAAATATTACATGAAACACCTAAAGTGTTGAAAGTGAAAGTGAAAACGATAAAAAGAGACTTACCGTTCGTATTAAACAATAAATGACCCAAATGATCAAGAAGTACAAAGTAATATTTTAATTAATTAGAAATTCGGAATTCGAAACTATTTGTGCAAAATAATATTACATTTTATTTGGGAACGACATTTGTGTTAGTACTTCTCCATCTTTGATCATAGTGTACAACAGACAAATAGCGAGCATAGTGATAAAGTATCGTAAAGAATGGTAGTCCATCGTAGAATAGAATGCCTATTCTAATATGGACAACCATCATGTTGCAGCCTTCTTCGTGACAATATGTCGGGCCTCTTCGAAGATACAGCTGTAGATTGCCTTCTTCTTCGGCAAGCAGATGAGAATGAATTCGACAAAACATTTGCAGCAACTCGATATTAAACCATAGATGTTTATGCATTAATGGGAAATTCAAATAAACGTAGAAGCACGAAATACACTCAATGTGCAAGATATAAATTTTTATTTAAAAAATTCCTTTAATTGTACTAATAAAAATATTAATTTGCATAAACATCCACAATTTCTTTATGAATGTTCGACTATTCCCTACGTGCGTTAAAAAAAAAGCTTCCGAACTAAACAACTTCGAAAGAACAACAGATCAAATAAAGAATCCAAAGAAGCACTAATTAATGAATTTTTAATTTATAGATATTATTCCTAAATTCAAGACTATAATATCTGAATGACAATTTTCGAAGTTAATTAAATCTCCTGAATTGCTTACTTGTAAATTTGTATAAAAGATATTTATTTAAATTAAAAATTCTAACATTTATTTAATTCTGAGCTGACAAAAAACAATATGTTGAATTTAAAGTGGAGTTTGTATCATGAATAATTTTCTAGCCTATTACATGTAGCGGCCGCCGTTCAAGCATCCGAAGTTTGACACCGAGGAATAACAAATATGCACAAAGAAAATATTGCAATTCGACGCCGAACGACGAAATTGAAATACCGAGTTTAAAAAATTGATATGTATAAGAATGGATGGATAAAACGGCCAATACTACACATAATAATTGAACACAAAAATATGACTAACCTTGCGTCTTCATGCGTGCTATGAATCCCAGCTAAAAATGTAATTAATAACATAGCTAACGATCTAACACTTTTTTCAGAGAAGGGGATAATAAAACACAAGGAAGGGTTTTGTTTGTTTTATTCGCTTTATTTATTTCACATATTTTATTTATTTTATTACGTTGAAGGAATGGGAAGGGAAAAGGTACGTATTCAGAGCTGGGTAATTTGGAAATTTATTTTAATACAAAGTAAACTGTTTCCTATTCACTACATGAAATATATTTCCAAGCTCTGAATGAACATGTTAAAAAAACCCTCGAGTGGTAGGATTATCGAGGCGACAATTCTAAGAACCGAAGACAATGAACATGTGTTCAACAGCTGTCGCTTCGATACCACCTGCCAGCTCGTCGCGAAATGCTTTCTTGTTTACATTACGTAAGCAAGCTCGAACGTCTTTCGAAAGTTTTTGTGCGTAACAGATCGAAGCTTTAGTATGAGACAATATGAAATTCTAATGCAAATAATAATACTCGATATAATGAAGTTGTGTAAAATTATAAAATCATATTAAACAGAAATGGATGTAATAAATTTATGCAAACGCGAGACACAAGAAAGCCCTAACAAATAATATATCAATGTACACGAGTAATAAAATACTCGTGGTCACTATGCTCGCAATAATAAGCAAAAATACAACTAATTCCCGTGCCGTTTCGGACCATTAGTCCTACGACATGATTGGGAACCAGAAGAACAATGAAATATGTGACTCACCGTATGGCGATTAGCATCACGCGTCTTCTATGGACCCCATAGCCCTGCATCGGGTAGATTATCAGTAGCATCAGTAGTATCCAGGATGCAGTCCTATATCCAGGTACCACCACTCGTTAATAAAAAAAAAAATAAGATAAAAGTCTAACACTCCCGGTCGCGAAACACTGTAGGCGAATTGAATTTGTATCGAATCGGTGATATAAAAACAAATAAAAATAAAAATCTAACACTCCCGACCGTTAATAGTGATGAATGGGCTAAATTACGCGAAATCACGAAGCTATAACCCGTAAAAACGTGTTTATGGTTGGCGATTATGCGAGACGCGTTTCGTTCGACCTGTCAAACATCCGTACGCGATGGCGTCCCACGCTGGAAAGGGTCACCTCGACCGGCGTCACGGGCCAGCAGCCGGCCGCGGTTGCGCAGAACGATTCAGCGCGAATTTGAAATAAGTAAAGTTATGGTATCGTCGCTAATGTAAAATAACGATTAATAAAAATTAATTGAACAATAACGTTTGATCTACTCTTATATCACGTCTGTAATGTAAGGTACCTTCTACATATACTTCATACGATTATACAATTATGAAATGTTCTGTCTAATAAATCATTCATAATTTCGTACCTGCATTTAATTACAATTTCATTCGCCACGAGTGTAATATTATTGCAAATTGAATTGGCAACGCAGAGTGTCATTAAAATGGTAAGATAATTCGTAAACCTCAAAATTCTCGGCAAAGGAAATGCATTAGTTCGTCTTCTGTATTATACCTGTAATTTATTCATGGATTACAAAGGATCAAAATGTTAAAATTTAACTTCCAGCTTGGACACATTTAAATATGTTCGATAGCACGTATTCAAAAATGGCAAATAAAATATACATAATAACATTAACTAAAGCAATGGGACAAATATATCTCCGAAATTTTACTATCTATTAAGTTTACATGCCACAAATAAGTGAACTTTTAATCATATTGTTTTTTTTTTAACATGACCATCTTAAATGAAATGCCTGATGTACAATAAACATAATTCAATAGTAGTAGTACAAAATAATAATTACGTACATATTACTTGCAAATAGGAAAGGAGAAACAAATAATACACTAGGAATATATTAGTAATCGTTTAATCAATGTAAGTGTATTACAAGAACGCATCCTTCCAGATATAGCATAGGATCAATACAACTTCTTGTTATTACACACGAAAAAATGAATACTTATATAATGATAGTAAGTGATACTGAATACTAATTATACATAAAAAAAAAAATTATAACGGAACTACCAGTACTATCAATTTTACTACACATTACCAATAGAGATTTTACTCTCAAGGCAGTCTAAAAGTATGAACATCCGTCTGGGTTACTAACTGTAACTCAGAGTTAACTGGTCCATACAAAGAGTGCCAGTATCTTCACACCGATTGCTCATAAATCTAAGATATTCTTGAGGTGGCATGTATTGTCCCATAACATAATTATGTAACCCCCCTCGTAGTCGCAACACAAGGTGAAGCGTCGACTCCTTCTGGATATTATAATCGGAAAGAGTTCTTCCATCCTCAAGTTGTTTACCGGCGAAGATTAAACGCTGTTGGTCAGGTGGTATTCCTTCTTTGTCTTGGATCTTAGCCTTCACGTTTTCGATGGTGTCCGAAGCTTCAACCTCCAGGGTGATGGTCTTTCCTGTGAGCGTTTTTACGAAGATTTGCATTCCTCCACGAAGTCTCAGCACCAAGTGTAGGGTGGACTCCTTCTGGATGTTATAATCGGAAAGAGTTCTTCCATCCTCAAGTTGTTTACCGGCGAAGATTAAACGCTGCTGGTCAGGTGGAATACCTTCTTTGTCTTGGATCTTAGCCTTCACATTTTCTATAGTATCTGAAGCTTCAACCTCCAGGGTGATGGTCTTTCCTGTGAGCGTTTTTACGAAGATTTGCATTCCTCCGCGAAGTCTCAGTACCAAGTGTAGGGTAGACTCCTTCTGGATGTTATAATCGGAAAGAGTCCTTCCATCCTCAAGTTGTTTGCCAGCAAAGATTAAACGCTGCTGGTCAGGAGGAATTCCTTCCTTGTCTTGAATTTTAGCTTTTACGTTTTCTATAGTATCTGAAGCTTCAACTTCCAGAGTGATGGTTTTTCCAGTTAAGGTTTTAACAAAAATCTGCATTCCTCCGCGAAGTCTCAGCACCAAGTGTAGGGTAGACTCCTTCTGGATGTTATAATCGGAAAGAGTTCTTCCATCCTCAAGTTGTTTACCGGCGAAGATTAAACGCTGCTGGTCAGGTGGAATTCCTTCTTTGTCTTGGATCTTAGCCTTCACGTTTTCTATGGTGTCCGAAGCTTCAACCTCCAGGGTGATGGTCTTTCCTGTGAGTGTTTTCACGAAGATTTGCATTCCTCCACGAAGTCTCAGCACCAAGTGTAGGGTAGACTCCTTCTGGATGTTATAATCAGAAAGAGTTCTTCCATCCTCAAGTTGTTTACCGGCGAAGATTAAACGCTGCTGGTCAGGTGGAATACCTTCTTTGTCTTGGATCTTAGCCTTCACGTTTTCGATGGTGTCCGAAGCTTCAACCTCCAGGGTGATGGTCTTTCCTGTGAGCGTTTTTACGAAGATTTGCATTCCTCCGCGAAGTCTCAGCACCAAGTGTAGGGTAGACTCCTTCTGGATGTTATAATCGGAAAGAGTTCTTCCATCCTCAAGTTGTTTACCGGCGAAGATTAAACGCTGCTGGTCAGGTGGAATTCCTTCTTTGTCTTGGATCTTAGCCTTCACGTTTTCTATGGTGTCCGAAGCTTCAACCTCCAGGGTGATGGTCTTTCCTGTGAGTGTTTTCACGAAGATTTGCATTCCTCCACGAAGTCTCAGCACCAAGTGTAGGGTAGACTCCTTCTGGATGTTATAATCAGAAAGAGTTCTTCCATCCTCAAGTTGTTTACCGGCGAAGATTAAACGCTGCTGGTCAGGTGGAATACCTTCTTTGTCTTGGATCTTAGCCTTCACGTTTTCGATGGTGTCCGAAGCTTCAACCTCCAGGGTGATGGTCTTTCCTGTGAGTGTTTTCACGAAGATTTGCATTCCTCCACGAAGTCTCAGCACCAAGTGTAGGGTAGACTCCTTCTGGATGTTATAATCAGAAAGAGTTCTTCCATCCTCAAGTTGTTTACCGGCGAAGATTAAACGCTGCTGGTCAGGTGGAATACCTTCTTTGTCTTGGATCTTAGCCTTCACGTTTTCGATGGTGTCCGAAGCTTCAACCTCCAAGGTGATGGTCTTCCCAGTGAGTGTTTTCACGAAGATTTGCATTCCTCCACGAAGTCTCAGCACCAAGTGTAGGGTAGACTCCTTCTGGATGTTATAATCGGAAAGAGTCCTTCCATCCTCAAGTTGTTTACCGGCGAAGATTAAACGCTGCTGGTCAGGTGGAATACCTTCTTTGTCTTGGATCTTAGCCTTCACATTTTCTATAGTATCTGAAGCTTCAACCTCCAGGGTGATGGTCTTTCCTGTGAGCGTTTTTACGAAGATTTGCATTCCTCCGCGAAGTCTCAGTACCAAGTGTAGGGTAGACTCCTTCTGGATGTTATAATCGGAAAGAGTCCTTCCATCCTCAAGTTGTTTGCCAGCAAAGATTAAACGCTGCTGGTCAGGAGGAATTCCTTCCTTGTCTTGAATTTTAGCTTTTACGTTTTCTATAGTATCTGAAGCTTCAACTTCCAGAGTGATGGTTTTTCCAGTTAAGGTTTTAACAAAAATCTGCATGTTTGTGAATCTGAAACTATGAAGACAAATATATATACATTTCATTATATAAAAACAGGCTGGTTTCTTGGATGCTCAATGAATCGGTTGCAAAGTTCTCTGCAGATTACTGACAATAGGAAACATTGCATATACTGTAAATATATACACATATACTGTATAGAATATCTAGAATATAGTGTATGATGTTATGCTATATACAATTGGTATTAACCCTTTTCGGACGTATGTCTGCTCTCAGACACCATAGCCTTTTTACCGTTCCGGTCGTATGTCTGCTCTCAGACACCAAAACATAAAACCCTACTAATCATATACTGTATTCATCCATGTATCAGTTTACAATTTATCTGTACAAATATAAATATCTAATGGATCTATTCACGAATTCATGCGACCTATTCAAGAATTCTTATCACTTGGAGATAACGAAATCCAGTGCGAACAAAAGCTGTTATTTCTCGCTCGACATGCAATACGCTGAGGTAAGCCAGTCGCCTCTTGTGCGTAAAGAAATCGACACGGTTCGAAAATATTTTGTAAAATTCCAAATAATATTTCTAAAATTATATTTAACTGTAAGTAAAGATTGTGCTGTATGTTCTAATAGAAAAATTAAGGGCGGAAGACGTCAAACAAATTATTTTTGCAGCACTTGCAGTCGAAAACCAGGACTGCACATTGGAGACTGTTTTGAAAAATTCCACACATTGCAGAACTATAAAATATAATTTTTACAAAAAAAACATTAAAACATATTATTCTATAAACATATCAATAAAGTTATCATAAGAATTAATAAATCTTATTTATTCTTCATAATTCTGCATGTTATGTATCACTGCGCTTTCAGCGGAAATTAATTCCGACCAGTACGATACCCATGTCCAAATTAAATACGTCCGAAAAGGGTTAATTCATAATAAATCAAATCTCAATTTTTAATATAACACTTCAATAAAAACAATGTGTATCTTGAAAATTATGGCGGTATAATACTATAATTAAATTACAAGATGAAATTGATATATTTTGTACTGTATGAAAATTCGTTACTCCTTATCTTGGTTAATTTTTGCGAATTACGACTAACCACGGATGAAGGTCCAACTGTATTTATAGAATTTAATTTGATATAGTTTACTTTTAATAAAAAAATGTCTGTCATATAATGATGAAATATTCAAATACTATTGCCCTAGTCAGATGGAGTTAATTCCTTAAATTCTGATTTTCTGATTACATATAATGAAATATCGTAATTTGCTTCCAAATATTATGTTATTTGTATAGACACAACGTATAATTTGATTACTTGAATATCGTATGTCATGTTAAGAATGTAACAGTACATTAAAATGGCGTCGTGACTAACGCTTTTCAGAAATTCGAGATTATTCTAAGAAGGTACAGATATTCACCCTCAATTTTGTTTAATATTTACAAAAACATATAAATGAAAACAAAATTAGTGATATTGACGTAATTTCTTTACGCATTAATGATTGCACGTAATAATAATTTAAGAAAATATTGATTAACTTCGACTGCGTACAACAAAATGGATGCTTAACGTTCAAAACGTACATTTAGTTTAAAGCTTACTTAATATATTTATATACAAATACAAAATAACAGGTTAAATTATACTTACGTGCTCTAAAATAATTTACAAGAAGATATTTGCAACGTAAGTTACAAGAAGTCGTTCAAAAAACTTAGTACAGACAAGCGTAGAAGAACTCACACAGTAATTCACATAAAGTGAGGAGGAGTGACACGAAACTCTACTTATATACACATTTATGGTCGGGCTAGTGGAAAAAGCTATATGAATGGTGGGGGTAAGAAGATACTAGAAATATCCTACCCGGAATTCTGGTGTATTCTCCACCTGCGCAAAAACTGGGCGTATGTAATCGTTGAACCGCAAATTATCGAAAGATACGATATTTTCACTAAATATCGCAATCTACACTTTCGCGTTACTTTAACCGATTTTACCGATGCGTTTATAATTATTTTATCATAGACGGGATATAAAGGATATCTTAACTCGTTTGTGATCACGAGTTATAATTTACTCTTGTATCCTGTTAGTAATGTTATAAATAGCATTAAAATGATGATAGGGCTCTTGAGCCCCATAAAATCGGGCTAAAAAAATTAATTGCATAATTAGTCTACCTTTCTATGTTGTCTGTGGTCGAACGATTAGGCCATGAGAGGAATATATTTACTAGAGGAAGAGCGATGAAACATTTTCCGAGTGGTTAACTATTGGAGGGGGTAAATCCATATACCTTGTTTCATTGGCCTATCCACAATGTAGTTATCAAATTTTTAGTTTTAAATTCCCTATGAAGTGTATCGAAATGGAGAATACCTAATATAATATTTTTAATAATACATATTATTTTTGTCTTAGTTTTTAAAAAACATTTTCTTAACTTTATTATAATATAATATCACATTTTACTTTACTTACAAATATAATTTTAATATAGAATGTGCTATATAGATTACGCTAGTATACACTAAATACATATCTAGAAATTTTCAAGCTCTTTATGTTGAGAATAGATTTAATCTATTTGAATTTGAAAAAGTTATAGCTTCAAATAAAATTTAACAAAACACAAATAATTAAAAGTAGTAGACTAATTGATTCAATAATGGATGCTTGTAGTATTATGTACGAACGAAAAGAACAAACGATTGTATACTGTTCATTTCCACAAACGAACGACTTATGTTGTGCAATTTGTGAAACTGATTTCATTGAAGTTCGTGATTCATCAGCAAAATCAAATTTTCACTGGCAAACAATGAAATGTCGGTATGTTAAGTATAGAATCTATACTCCAACTTACATTTCTTGTTTCAGATTTAATATCTATATTTTAAAAACAATGTAATTTTAGATTACTTATTCATTTAATTCCTGATATCATTGCTTCACCAGTAATGGGTACAGAAAGATTTATATTTGTTATTGCGCATAAAAAAATTTTCGAAGCTGGAAGATTAGAAAGAATTTTACGAAATTTCAAATTAGTGGTTCGTTTAAAATATTAACTTTTATATATTTTAATAACATATTTGCATAATACATAATTGTTTTTATTTTTATTTTATTAGTATCAAGGATTACGTTCAATTACTCCTGAACTTTATAAAAGTTGTCTCGCGTTTACTATACAGACAAAGATAGCTCCTTTATGGAATAAAGTTGGTAATTATTTTGTTCAGGGAAAAGAGTTTTATAATTTTACAGAGGGAATTAGAGCACTAAGATTAGATATACTTGTTGAAGGTATGAAATATCTTATTTTGTGTTATTTACAGAATTTGATCATTAAATATTTTCAAAAATTTTAGAAATGGATATACGTTTACAACTTTATACTAATAAAGTTAAAATTCCATATATAAAACTTGAAGATTACCTTTCACCATCTGTTATATCCCATTTTTTAGCAGATCCTAAAGGATATATTGATTTATCTAATTGTAACGTACCATTTGTACATGTATTACCAAGGTGATAATAATATTTTTTATTTGATAAATACGCAAAGTGCGTTATGAGAAACAGGACCCCTAAATATCTTTGTTATTTATTTTTGTGTTAAGAAACCTCTCAGGACAAAGTTGTACTATTTGAAAATTTGTACATAACAATAGGAGCAAAATTTTTTTAGTCTTTTTCTAACAGGATTTTATAGTTATCAGTGTTTTTTTTTACATGGAATTATGTATTTTTGATTGCAAATGCTTATAGCTGACATTAAAATTCATCGACCTAACATACTATGACCTCGAAATAACGGAGTCCTGTATTTAGTAACTAACCCTGTATCATCTATAAACTCAAGAATAAATTTTCGATACTTTTATCAGCACAAAAAAAGGAAAATTATTATCTGTATCTAAAGAACTCTCAACGAAATGCGTTTTCAAAGATTACGATCAATTACGAAGACACTGGAAAAACATGGTATAAATATTTGTTAGACATATTTTTTCTACTTCAAACAATTTTTCGTTTATTTTTACACAAATATGTTGTATTCCAGTATGGGTATTCTCTACCAAAAAGTAAAGATGGTATTTTGTACTATGAAATCAAATTTTTAATACCCAGATCAAAAATTTTCACATATCCTAGTCTATGTGTAGTAAGTGGTCCATTAGATATCATTTCAAGTACAGATGATAAGTCTACAGCTACTCATTTTTTATCTGATATGCTTATAAAGTTACCTATAGTTTGTGGTAAACAGTTACAAATATCTAAACATACTCCATTTAGTACAGTAAGTTGCAAATAATATTATATAGTTTCTAAATAACATATAAAAACGAAAGAGTAAGAACTAAACTGAAAAAATTATTTCTGCTTTGTTTTAAACAGAAATTTTTAAATACGAAGTTATCAGATACATCACCAAAAGAAAAGGGTTTAAATACATATCTTAGAGAAAGGGATAATAATTCCTCACAATTTGAATTTTCTACTACATATGCAAATGAATTAATGAAAGATACAAATGCTACTACATCATTAGAAACACAGTTAGCTAAAATTCACGAAATTCATAATATACCATTTCAAGAAAATATAAAAGCAGATTCAAGTAAAAATATAAAAGAAAACCAAAATGGTATTAAAATTTCATCATATTTATACAAATGGTTTTAAACTTTAATTACTGTAATATAAGTTTTACAAAAATTTCATGTTTAGGTACTGTACAAAATTTATCTGCACAGGATATGAAAAATGTTTGTATCCAAGATAATACATCAATAGATTCAAATGGTAATTTTACTCTATCGAAGGAAGAAACAATTTCCAAATATTTCAAAATTCAAAAGGCACACACTTCTGTTAACAAGGTGTATTTTGGTTTATTTTTTATTTGTAATATATAGTTTATAATTTATTAATTTTCTTACTTTTTTTTTTAATGATAGCCAATAAAAGAAGAAAAATATTTAACAACAAAAGAGAAATTGTTGAAAATTAAATCTAATAAAAACAGTAAAGCCACTTTACAAGAAATGGTATGTAATCAGGTTATTACATTTTATGTTATTAACAAAGAATTATATATAAATCATTTAATAACTTGTTGTTATATATTGTTAAACAGGATCAAAGTATTAATGTGGAAGCAATGGCACGAAGTAATCAGTTAGATCAAATAAAAACTAGCGTTTTAAGTGGCTGGCTAAAAACAAAATCAATTCCACATAATTCTAGAGGAAAAAAAAGTGAACTTATTAGTAAAGTATTATCCCATATGAAGAATACACAAATATTACATCAGTTTCGTATGTAGATGTAGTGTAGATGAATATGTAATAACCGTACGTTTAATAATGTTATAATTGTTATAAATAATAATAACAACATGCTGTAATAAACAGTAATCTTTCGATTACACGGGTTCAAAATCGTAAGATATCAAACGATCGAATAACGATTTCCGTTCTAACACAATCCTACCTTCTTAAACAACAGTGTTTACAAGTGAATTCAAGAGCAATGCCGCTATAATATGTTAGATAATACATACATTATATTTTAAAACAAAATTATAATATACTCATAGTTACGTGTTGTATCTTATTATCCACCTTCGATAGTGTACCTTGAATAAAATTTTACTCAATCTGTTACAATAAACGAAATCGTGTAAAAACTTTAAAGGAGAAAGAATGGTGTCTAAAAAGCAAGCAAGTTTGAACGTTTACGAATAAACATCGTAAAACTATCTCTTTCTTTTTAATTTTTGAGTAACTGAGAATATTATCGTATGTAACCTGTAAGTTAAACGTGTCTACTTAAAAAACCACTTATAAATAAAATTCTAACAGAATTTACATTAGTGCAGACGTTTATTTAATACTTAGGTTATTGAATATGTAGATTTGAGTTCTTTAAACGTTATTATATTATTTTTATTTTTTATCTTCATATCAAATTCAGTTTCAATCACCAAACTAGCCACTGTCATTAGACATCCAGGATGCTTGCAACACAATGAACGTGTTAAATAAACACGCTTAACGCATAGATCGCGTACGATATATTCTCAATACTTCAAGGATTACTTAAAAATTCGAAAAAATAATGATTTTATAACATTCGTTTGCTTCTTATTTTCCTCCTTTAAAAATTTATATGAGATAGACTGCTTTATATTAAAATTTATTATCTTCTTATTAATGTTATTTACATTATCTTATAGGTATTATATATTAAAACCAATACATATAATATATAAATAAATAAAAATATAAATAAATGTACATAATTAAATATAACTAATACTAGCAACAATTATATTGTTATATCATTGATTTTTTATAGTCTATTACAGCTTTTAGTATAGTTTTTCTGTCAGCTTCATTTTCTATACCAATTTCAATTAAGTCTTCATTAGTGAGAGTTATAAATAAATCAATGTCAACCTAAAGTGAAATATATAAAAATAACAATATAAAAAATAGTAAAACACAATAAATATCATGGAAGAAATTTTTGGAATATCATAGCTTATTAAAAGAAATAACCTCCTAATTTTCTTACTATGCAGATTAATAAGTATTATGTAATTTATTATTCAAAATAAAATTGCAATATACTTACTTCTTGTTCAAGAAATAGAGGCACATGTTGACTTAATCCATAATGCTTTAGTAATATAAACATTTTTGTTTCTTCTGAATTTAAAATCATTCCTCTTGGTGGTGTTTTGTAACGTGGCGGTGTTGGAGTTTTTTCTCCAAATATATTTTCATTACTTATATCTAAAGGTACATTTGGAGAACGTAGTGGACTAAATTGAGGAATATATTCAAGAGTAGCATCAAGATCATCATTTTGAATATTTAGATCTGTTGGACGAATAGACTGCAATCTTCAGATACAACGGAGTTAAATTAAAACAATTTATCAATGATTGCAAATAATGTAATATACTAACATACCTTTGTAATGGTAATTGAATTAAATTGTTTTTATTTTTTGAAGATGTTAGAAATTCATTTTCATATAGAATTATTTTTGTGTCCTCTGTATTATGTATTACATTGGCATTTTGTTTATAAGTACATTTATTTTGTGTAAAATATATACTTGGTGAAGTTGGTAATATTTCAGTAAGAGCATTAGTTAAAGTTGGTGAAATTAAATTAAGCTGAGCATCCTCTAATTGGTTTATCATTAAATTTAATGTGTTAGGTTTAAACAATTTTTCTGAATTTGTTGTAATAATGTTGTTACACTCATCAGATTTTACAGTACTAAATGTAAACACTGGTGTATTAGATACATTTGAAAAAAAAATATTATTATTATTATTATTTTCATTTTTATTACTATTTGGAATATTATGCATTATTTCTATGAAATGCTTTTTTTGATTTATATTTATTGATTTGGAAACACTTAAGTTATACTCTTCATTTGATTTATCTTCTACAAGAATATTATCTGAAGTATCATTCCAATAATTTTCTACATCAAAATGTTGCTTTACTAAACTTTTTATTTCAGGTATTACTGACTGTTTCATCATAATGTAAGTATATTCATCTGTTAGAAAGAAGTCAATCTTTAGTCGACTAGTAAGTAATTACTTATATTAACTTTGAAAAACAATATCTTACTACTTTTAGAAATATCAAATCCTAATTCTATCAACCTAAAGAATAAATTTTTATCATTTTTCATAGCAGCAATACAAAGTGGTGTAATATCATCATTTATAGAATTTAGTAGTGCTGATGGACATGCTTCATGTACAGTTTCAAACATTTCTTTGTTTATTGCAGCAGCTAATCCAAGGACTGACATACCTAAAAGTTAATAGGAATGGAATTTTTATGTTACATTGTTATTTTTTGAATATAAAAGAAATCTATTCTTATATTTTGTGGAATTAATATTTCTGCATGATATAATGTTATGTTTACCTAGATAAGTTGATTCATTTACATTAGCATTTTTTTTTAAAAGATACTTTACAGTATCAATATTTCTATTACGAATTGCTAACATTAGTGGTGTCCAGCCAAATTTATTTTTTCTATCAATAATTTGACAGCAATCTGGTTTTTGTAAAATTTCTTTTACAATGTTAAGACAACCATTTGCTGCACTGATGTGTAACAAATTTTCTCCATAACTATTCACTGTATTTAATGTATACTCTAAAGTTTAAAATTCAATATAAAAACGTAATTTTTAACTTCATTTTTTAAATTAATGTATCAAGTAAAAAGATGTATATTATAAAACATTATAATGTACAATAAATTATATATAATATAGATATATGTTTATACAAATAGGAGTACCTGTACAATAATTTCAATACCTTTTTCTTGTAACGCCTTTATAACTTCTATTTCTACGGTTTTCTTCATATTGTAATTTTGCTATAGCTTAACATTACCTTCACTAAACCATTACTGATGCGATTACGCTTTTCTCTTCTTAATCTATACTAGTTGCACAAAAATAGTATTTAACAATATATAACCGTAATCATTTAACGGACTAAGCATTCAATGTGATCTAGGAGTGACTTTTCTATTTTCTTTGGTTTGTTTGTAAACTTCTATAACTACATTTTTTATTATAACACAATTAATGCAATCACATAATGTGAATACCTTTAAAAAGAGATTCAATAAAAGCAATTATATTTAAAAGACACGTTAAGATTACAAAATAGTGTTGTGTTTGACCACGTTGTTTCGCTTTTGATTATTTCCGCCAAAATGTTTCCCTTAGTTTTACCAGAAATGTCTTCTATAATGGTAATGTGGTGGCAGCACAATCTGTGAAATGTGACGTGCATGATAATTTCTGACAGTATTTGAATTTCATTTTTGGAATTGTATGTCTATTTGTCTTGAGGAAGGCAATTATTTTGTACAATTACGAAGATATAACCAATGTTCTTGTTCCTATAACGTGTTAACAACGAATTAAACTTGGTTTGCTGTAATATAACGTACACTTTATAGTGATAAAGTTATAAACTTTAACTCAATGTAAGTTATTCTTTATTATATCCATCGTCTTATGTTTCATTAATACCTTTATTTTTGATTAAAACATGAATAATTTAGTTTATTATTAAATCATTGCTGTACGTGTTTGTTTTATATTTTAAATATACTTTTTATGGTATAAGTTTTTGTTAGGTTAGCTTTCAGACGACGCCGCGATCATATTTTTCGGGGTGGGGGTACTAATTAAGAGAATGTGGATGGGGGAGACGAGTACGTATCGTTACCGTTAGTAGTCAATTTTCTTGAATCTATATTAATTTCGTTTCTACACATTGTTGTATTCAGTAAATGCGTGTATGTGGTATTTCTTTAATTTTTTCTGTGAAACATTATGAATCGTTTAATATTATTACAACAATATGGACATTTATTTGCTATTGTCATGTTATGAAGATTTTGTATATTTTTAAGAAATTTTGTTTGAGTTCTATGTAACTTACAGTTTAGAATGGGAAGCAGCGGCCAACTGTATAGCCTCTCCTGGGGTGAATTTAGTTCATCATTGGCTTCCGCTGTACAGTTATTAAGAGGTCATGGTGATTTGGTTGATGTTACATTAGCTGCTGGTGGACGCAGTTTTCCTGCACATAAGATAGTCTTATGTGCAGCTAGTCCTTTTCTGTTAGATTTATTAAAGGTTTCCACATTATTTTTCTTAATACATTTAATATTGTAATTATAACATATAATCTGGAATTTCAACAAGTTTTAATTTGTTTAAAATTCATTTTCCATAAATAGAGTACACCATGTCAACATCCAGTAGTTATGTTAGCTGGTATAGGGGCAGATGACTTAGAGTCTTTATTGGAGTTTGTATACAGAGGTGAAGTAAGTGTGGAACCATCTCAGTTACCTTCATTACTTCAAGCTGCTCATTGCCTTTGCATTCATGGCTTAACACCACCTACTATATTAACAGAAGTATGTATTATAAATAAGATATAATAATACATTATTTAAATACTTTATATATTTTTTGATATTTATTAATGTATTTTTGTATTCATTTAGAATGGAGAAGAGGTGCCTGTGTCAGCAATACCAACAGCAAATGAAGCTCTATCAAAAGAAACAATTAGTCCATATTTTCCATTAAAACGAAGAAAGAAAAGAAGAAAATCTTCGTCATCTTCTGGAAAATGGCCACGCAATGCTAGTGCTGCTGATAATGAAAATAGACCTGTAGATGGAAGTGATAATGGTCGGTCAGCTAATTATGATCATAAAAATGAAGACAATACTGAACACGGTGATGATACAGGTAAGAAATATTCCATATTATGTATAGGAGTGCATTTTATAATCATTTCATTTGTTAAACTTATTGTAAATATATATTTAAATTTTAATTTTGCATTTAAATGTTTATTGAAAATATAAAAAGAATATCAGTCCATTATTATTTATTGTAACCACATTTCCTTTTTTATTTACATATACAGTATGTTCCAGAAGTCTCAGAACAGTCAAATATTTTGAAAACAAATGTTTCAAATAGAAGTTTTAGGATCCTAAATGTCTTATCGAATGGATATATTTAATTAACTTTGAGCAAAGGAGTTAAAGTCATGCCAAAGTTGACACCATATTTTTAAACATCCTACTTTCTATCATATAGTGTTAACACTAACCTCAAGATTTTTTCAAAATATTAATTAATGACCCATTGTTGTTGAAAATTAACTGAGTTTTAAGGTTTAAAAATTACGATTCCATCAGCATTACACAGGGTATCCAAGCTAAAACTTCTATCTGAAATATTCCTTTTCGAAATCTTCCATTTTTAAAATATTTGATAGTTCTAGGACTTTCGGAATTTACTGTAATATTACACATTGAACTGAGTTGATCATTACCTTATTATGTATATTTAATGATCAGTTTGGTAAATAAATTTTAACAAGAATGAATATGTGATACTACTTGTGTTCTGTGTCCGATATATTATGTTCATCACTTATTAATGTATTTTTGGAATATGATCTATCAATGTTTAAAGTTTTTTCCAAGTTTTTGTATATTCGAACGGACACAAGCACAACCATCAATCGGGTTGAACTGCGTTTAATCGATCGTGTCGTATGTCATAACAGTTCAGAAATTTCAGATGTGAAAATCAGTTCAGCCCCGTATGGTAATATTGTGTTTGTGTCTGTTAGCAGCAAACGATCGGTTGGAATATTCGAATCATCGGAGTTGTCATTCACCACGTGCTCAAGAAGCGCAGCCGGTTACGTCAGAAAATTCTCAAGCAGGACCACATCAAGATCAAATATCGGACAATGAATCGCATCTTCACACTTTAATGCCAATGCAGCCATATTCTCCGCTACATATACCACAATTTCCTGGTCCTTTAAATATGGGCTTTCCTCCTGGTTTACCGCTTCCATTAGTTTCTCAGGGTGCAACTGCTGGAACAGCATCCAATCTTACTGGCAATATGAGTTTATCTAAAATACGTGGTGCATCTGACTGTCCAGGCGTTTGTCCTCTTTGTGGTGCTACGTTGCGACAAGCGAGGAATTTACGTAGACATTTGTTATCGTCTTGCAAATATCGATTTAGTAACAATTCGGTTCAGAGTTCCCCAGCTGATACAATGATGGTAGAGATAAAGCCTGAGGTCGAGTTATCCAGTTATAATGAGCAGACTTTGACGTATGGAACTGATAGTGGAAGCAGTACCTGTGAGCAAATAATCTGTAAGCCCAGTCCACTTCCTTCGCCAACATCGCACACACCGAATGTTGTTTCGTCTCAAAGTAACGTTGCGTCACCGACTATCGCTAGATGAATATACAGGAAGAAACTAAAAGCGAAAATTCGATTTGGACAGAGTCGTTCGATTCTGTTATTGTGATTCAGAAGCTGACTTGTTTCTTATCATTAATTTGTTTTAGCAGTGTATGTTGGGAATTTAATTTAAGCGAGCGTAATCTTTTTTACTTATAATTTTAATGTACTTATACAAATTTATGTTTAAACTATTACTGGTTTGTGTTATTTAAGAAACAAATCGAATGACATTATTTTATAAATTTTGTCAGGATGTATTGATTGTTATATTAATTGTATAGTTTATTCATACTCTTATTTTATTACTTTTTCTTTTTCCGATTTGTATGAAGTTAACTCGAAAAAGTGAAATATTTAAAATTAAACTAAAGTGTGTAAAAATCTTCCACATTAGTAAGTAAGAGCAGTATCTTTAGGGTTAATGGGAATAGCAGTCGATGGAAAATTAGGCGTAGTTGGAGAGTTGGTATAAGTATTGCAAAATTCTTATGGATTTTCGATATCGTTCGAATATTCATTTAATAACTGTGTACGATCAGTTTTACATAAATTCATTGAAATCTAGATCTATTTTTGTGGCTTATTTTTTAGCGATTATATACAGTGGCTCAAAAAAGTATTTGCACGCTGTATTATAAGTGAATTCACCTAATTTAAAAATTCTAACTGCAGTTACAGTTTGCATTATGTAGAGCATACTGGATCATGCATAGAGCAATTTTTTTTGTCGAGTGGGTCTTTTTAAGAGCGTCAAATTAATCTCCAAAATTTCAGTATCTTTTCATGTTTTGAATACACTTCTGTTGTAAAAATTAAGCAAAATTATATTTAAAAAACGAAAGAATGCATTAAAACTTTGATCGTTAATTTTACCTCCTTAAAATGGTATTCGTGTAAAAAAAATTAATCTATACATACACCATTATACTTCATATACTTACAAAATTTTATCAAATACGAAAAATTTCAGACTTTTTAATTTTTAAAAGACTTTATTTTTATTGAAATTTTGTAAGTTCATATATACATATATATAAACTTTCATTGAAATTAGGATTTTAGAATTAGATACACATTTCCTTATAACATAGCGCGTGAATAATACTTTTTTGTGTTATTATAGGTAAGTTTAAAAAACTGATATTAATGACAGTATCAAGATTTAAATATAAACTGAATTGTTTCTATTTACGTATATATAAAAAGGATTTACGTATTTTGTTATTATTGTTGTAATGCGACTAAAGGGAATATTAATTGGCAGAAAATATTTTCTAATTAAGTTATTTAGTTTTACAGTCTCGATTATTGGCATGTATTTCATTCAGAATATCAATAGATCGATAGGTGTAAAACTCGATGATACTTGAATTATGTTAACGGTATACCTAAAAACAGTAAGTAATAAAATCGCTCAACGGACTGACTAGCAGTGATTTATTTTATTATGGACTTCATACTTTTGGATAAAAAAATCTTTATAGGCCGTAGTTGTTTGAACCACATTGTTGCAAACAATTTTCTGCACATCTTACCATCATAGGTGTACCATCACCAAGTTATCGATAATTATTCATTAGTTTCTACAAGGTTTTGCTAATACGACTGTTTCAGCGGGGTAAGTGAGGTCGAACAATAAAGTGTGCAGAATAAAATACTTGGAACGAAAACTTTGTTCGATCATAATCTGTCGTAATGGTAACTCTTTCCATGTTTGTCCTTAACGCTAGGTTTACGGCATCCGTCAATTTCACGGGTTTCGAACTTTATGAGCAAAATTTGCAAAAACAATCACCATTATTCCTGGCAATTTTTGCTAACTTTTATCGATGGAGCGATACAAATATACCCAAATCTATTTCCTTCTCGGTTCTGCAATCTCAAATTTTGTTCGATGTATACCTTATTTCGTAGTATATGTATAGTATTAACACATTGAGTTGAACTTTTGGCAAATGAAATTAAACTCTGGGTAAATAAATTTAATACTAGAACTGCTGACAATTAAAGTGTACTTATTTGCATGGAACAGGCCAAATTGAAAATTACGTGAAAAAATACCGAATATACAGGAAACGAATCTTTGTTCGTAACTTCTGCAGAAGATCATAGTCAATTTTGGGAACTTTACCACAGTGAATTTATAAGGTTGTTATGAATAATCACCAATTGGTCATTCTGACTGCTCCGGTAGTTCTAGTGTTAAAGTTAGAGCAAATAAAGTGAATCTTTAGGCAAATCGAATTAAACTCTCAGGTATCACTAAATTTTATTTATATAAATAAAAATAAAGAGATTTACAGGAGAACAATAGTTAAAATTGGGATCCCTGATGACAGTTTAATTCTATTTGCCTAAAGATTCACTTTAGTTGTCCTAAATTTAAATTTATTTGCCCAGAGTTTCATTTCATTTGCCAGAAGTTTAACTTAACCGTTTGCGTACCAGAGTGTTTCCAAAAAACACGGTCGAAAAACACCTCTTTCGATTATGTGTCGAAATATTGTTTCTTCTTCAAGTTTTTCATATTTTTAATTTATAACTTATTATTTTATGAAATATTGTATATATATATATATATAATAGGTTGAAATCTGAAAGGTTGAACACGTTTCGGCAAATTGTGAATGCGTTGGGTTTTCTCGACAGAAAATCGGAAGAGCGCGAAAGCGGTTCGTGGCACGCAAACGGTTAAGAAAACATTTTACAAGTACTTTAAAATCATTTTATAGTGAAACAAACGTATACAAAAATAATAAAATTTCACCAATTTATTTATTTTTACATTGAATACAGCAACATCTGTTAAGTATTATACTCTGGATGCATTCAATCTCCCGGCCGCCATAGCGGTACCGCTCGAGTGCAAAGGGTTAACTCTTTGAATGATAGTTTCGCAAATTTTCAGATTTTAGTTAGTTTGTTTATTAGTCAGTCTCAGAAGTTAAATGGTCATATATGTAAATTTCACTGTATCGCTTAACTAAACTAAGTGACGTTTAATATCGGCGAATCTCAATAAATACTTTGAATTTGAAAGTTTTTGAAGTTAGTATCGTCAGACGATTAACAGTCACCTCTCGAGTGCAAAGGGTTAACTCTTTGAATGATAGTTTCGCAAATTTTCAGATTTTAGTTAGTTTGTTTATTAGTCAGTCTCAGAAGTTAAATGGTCATATATGTAAATTTCACTGTATCGCTTAACTAAACTAAGTGACGTTTAATATCGGCGAATCTCAATAAATGCTTTGAATTTGAAAGTTTTTGAAATCAGTATCGTGAGATGATTAACAGTCACCTCTTGAGTGCAAAAAGGGTTAACTCTTTGAATGATAGTTTCGCAAACTTTCAGATTTTAGTTAGTTTGTTTATTAGTCAGTTTCAGAAGTTAAATAGTCATATATGTAAATTTCACTGTATCGCTTAACTAAATTAAGTGACGTTTAATATCGGCGAATCTCAATAAATGCTTTGAATTTGAAAGTTTTTGAAATCAGTATCGTCAGACGATTAACAGTCACCTCTTGAGTGCAAAAAGGGTTAACTCTTTGAATGATAGTTTCGCAAACTTTCAGATTTTAGTTAGTTTGTTTATTAGTCAGTTTCAGAAGTTAAATAGTCATATATGTAAATTTCACTGTATCGCTTAACTAAATTAAGTGACGTTTAATATCGGCGAATCTCAATAAATGCTTTGAATTTGAAAGTTTTTGAAATCAGTATCGTCAGACGATTAACAGTCGCCTCTCGAGTGCAAAGGGTTAAATTTATTTGCCCAGAGTTTAATTTCATTTGCCAGAAGTTTCACTTAATGTGACAATACTGTATGTTGGAAATGGATATGCAAGAAAATGTAGTCCGTAAATCTAGCGTTAAACATGTTTAGATTTGACGGAATTACTTCTAGATGGATTGTCCAGAACACGAAGCATGTCCGATCAGCCAGCATCTTGTTCACTTTGCGGAGCAATTTTGCGCCAGTCACGAAATTTGAGGAGGCATTTAGAGCTCCTGCATTTCGGAGTGGGTAGCAATAGTAAGTGCGGTCTCCATATGAGACATCGAAGGACCGATAGGAATAGCGATCTTGTACGATCGACGCTAGCATCGATTTGTTCGCCTCACATGACGAGAACGGATTATTCAAGGCCTGCGGAGAGCACCGATTTGTCAACATTAACGTCTTTATCCATCGCCTCGACGATCAATTCCAGTGCATCGAATGTCAGTCTTGCAGGTAAATGCATAACAGCTCGAGGTGGAGAGGAGGAATGATTGATACAATTATTTTAACAAATTGACGATACGATAAAATTTATAACGTGTACTGCTTCTTTTCCTTTTTCTTTTTTTTTTAATTTGTTCGAACTTTACGTTTAATTACGTTTAATACGAGATACCTTAAAGTATTTTATACGGGATCGTATAATTCTAATAATAGCGTTATAAAGGAGGCTGTATGTAAATTATAAGTTTGTTACGACAAAACGCACATTTGTGGAGTAATAATGATGGATAATTGTTGAGGGAGTGTGTTCTTTCGATCGGTGTAGAGTATGTGCAATTTAATTGAAACGAGGACATGTAATGTTAAATGGAAGAAAGAAATCATTATTGTATCAATCTTTCTACGGTATTGTTTCCTGTAACTGTAGAATATTTTCCTACGATTAATTTACCATGTTAATTAATAACGCATAGTAGGGCGTAAGTAGGAATTGAAATGTAACATCTGTACATTTTAATTTATTCATCATCATGCGTTTTAATAGACTGTAACTTACATTTTAGTTATTGTAAATGTAATTGAAGACGAACAAATACAAGTATTTATGTTAAAAGGATTGTTAGTTATTTTTTTTCATTGCTTTTGTAGCATTATACATATTTATTTTGCGTAATCACGATTTAACGCGTTATACGTTGAGAATAAACGAAACGAAGTTTCGGTTTTCCTAGATCGATATCTTTGGAAAGCTATCAACTAAAAACCTAGCAAGAGGATAAAACAAAAGTATTATCATTCTGACGTTTTCGATTTTAAGAATACGTAACTAGTTTTATTAAATTATAAAAAATACACACACGCACACACACATATATGTATATATACAAATTTATCGATTTTCCTTATACATTTGTGAACAGGAAATTTGATAGGACCAAGTATACTGGGAACCAATGATCAAAGTGCAAATTCTGCCCTGATCGCTGCATCGAACTCGAACACAGCTTCTATTGCCTCTGCCAATAATGGAATCTACTCGACAGATGGTAGTTTCAGTATGCTAAGTTATTTGTTTCCTTCGCTATTATCTTTGCCTCCCTTGTCTTCTCCACACGATGTATTTCGACATGGAGAAATGTTATGAGCAGGTATCGCTTACCAAGATCCTTCGAGGCAACACATTAAATAATCATGGTGCATATATCAATGTTATTCGACATTTTCCAATGTATAGCGTATTCCTTGGTGAAAAAACGAACGTGAAATTTTATCGGATTTTAACCCTTTGAATGCTATGGACGCGTATATGCGTCTGACGAAATCTACCACAGTATTGTTTCTCTGTTTGTGGCAGTTTGTTACCAGTCTCTAATTGGCAGTCGTTATCCCGGTTCCTTGAAATATTCAGCATTCCTATACGTTTGTTTTTCGATCTTCTACTTACTGCAACACAATTACCACGCAAATTTCCATGCAAAACATTTCGACGTACAGTATTCAGCAGTCAAAGGGTTAACGTTAAGAAATATTTTAAACAGCGTACACAGATTTACTGAAAGTAATGAAAGAATTAGGGAAAATTGGAAAATTTCTTCTCTCTCTGTTACAGGTTGTAGAAACAGTCTTTATGTTGGATTGTGTTTTGTAAACTACTGAAATCTTGTAGATCATTACGTTTTACAACGATGAAGAGAAAATTATTATAATACGAGTGTCATAGAATTGCAGGGATACGTTTTTTTGTTCTTTAATGTTTACTGTATGTCGTAATTTGTTTATCGAAGAAAACTTACGAATAATTAAAGTACGTTAGATTTTTATAATGAATTAATTATATCCGTCTACTTCGAGAATATGTGTAAATGACTATCTAATTCTTCTAGAGCAAATATATATAATTCCTAATTTGTTTGCTGTAGATACGTTGAAAATAAATAAGGGAATTAGGAATGAAGAAGAATTAAATAACTTTCTTTTTCTAATTAAAAATAGCAGACACAAAAGGTGTTAAGGATGAACATTGCGAACAATTTTTACAATTGAAAGGTGTACTAAAATATGAAAAATGCATCGAATGTAAAAATAAATGCCATGAATGTAAGAGCTTCTAATTTTTTTAAACCTCTGATTTTAGGAATAAAAATAATCATAAATCATGATACGAAATAGAATTACAAAATATATTTTTCCAAAGATTTAAGTAATAATATTTAGAATATATTTAAAAGTTTTATGTGTACGTAGTTACAATTCTTTTTTTTTTATCATTATTCTCGATTATTATTTATGCATGTAGAAATTTTAAATATAAATAGTATTGCTTAACAATCGATTATTCATATCAAAACAATATTTTATCTAAAATCAACAACTGATATAAATGTACTTAAAAGTAGTATGACACTTCGCAAATTTGTATCTTCCTTTAAAATTTGTAACGGCGCAGGTGTAGTTTAAAAAACGAAAATGTATTTAGAATTTGAATATTTAATTTAATTTATTTCATTTTATTTTAGAATATTTAATTTAATTTAATTTATCTTTTTGTGATTGAATTATTTGATTAAAATTTTTCCGAAATATCTCATTCTCAAAATTGATATTCATTAACGAGTTTTATCTAAATATATAAATTCTAGAAAACAGATTTAACCGCCCATTCTGCTATATCATTACTATAATTATTGTAATTTTAATTAACACTAGAGAATCAACGAGACTAAAATAAAATGTAAAACTAGGATCATACTGCGGTTGTTCTAAGTATTAATTTTAATTAAACAACACCTGCTATCGTGCGATTAATATAGTGTGACTAATATTAATACTGGCAACAGTTTGTTCAACGGCAATAAATATCAGGATTTTGTACAGTAGCTTAAACAATCAAAATTATAAAAGAAGAAAGCTCTCGATTGTATACATATAAAAATACATTGCGCATTTTCTAAATAAATTTTTCTGAAGGAAACATGTGATAAGTAACATATCATTCACGCGTTCTAGACAAATGTGACTTAAAAAAATTCAATTTCGATTCGCATAGACAAATTCTGACACACCCATTGTAATCAATTAATTTCGACGATGATATTATACAACAATTTCTCTTCTACAAAGGCAACTCCTATGTAAATTTTATGCAAATTTGTCTTGCAACTTCGCATTGCTGAGAGTTAACAGTGGCAGTGAAACGCTCTTAACGTGTTACAAAAATATCTAATCGCAGCCCCGTGAGTGATAAGGAATTTTTCTATGATTTTTTTACGTATGATCTTTAAAAAACTCTTTGCCAACGCTTTTTTCCCGTTAGAATTCTACCGATACACTCGAAGCGACCCACGTCGTTCACACGATGAGATTCATTTCTTCCGAATGTTGATCTGTATGCCCTATGATGAATGGCCAATTTCTTTTCGAAATCCTTTCCAATTCTCCTCGTAACAGCTTTAAAAGGTCGTCGAGATATCGTAGCTCGTGAATGTCTTGCCTTAGTTTAGTCGTGTTCAGCGAGATATCAGACATTTTCTGTTCGTCGCACTGAAAAAATAGGATGACAAGGAAGTTCAATAGATCGGTGTTAGCAGAACAAATTAACCCTTTACGTTCGAGAGGTGACTGTTAATCACCGAATGATAGTTTCGCAAATTTTTAGACTTCAGTTAATTTATTTATTAATCAAACACGGAGGATAAATAGTCTTATATGTAAATTTTAGTATATCGCTAAACTAAATTAAATGACGTTTAATGTAGTCGAATTTTAGTAAATATTTCGAATTTGAACATTTTGAAAGTTAATGTCATTAGACAACTAAAAGTCACCTCTCGAGCGCAAAGGGTTAATATCGAGCGTTTTGTTTTAAACATTTCTGTTTCAGATTCCAGAATTATTTGTTTCTTCTTTACATTTACGTAGACAGCGACGACAATCAAATGAGGCGATTCGAAAAATCGATCGAATCGCTTTGCGATTTCATTTCTATTTTACAAAAGGGAAAGGCTATAACTTGAAAAATTGTTACCTGAAAATCTTTGCGAAGATCAGATATATCCCTGTAAATGTCTTTGCTATTAGCTTGAAGTCTTTTCACTTTGTTCTGAAGACATTCAACTAAGTGTTCCGGTTTTTCGAGGTCTCCCGGAACATTTGCGTCTGTTTCGATCGCCAGAGCCAGCCTGGTTAATTGATCGTGCGAGGAAGTGCTCTTGCAAAAACGGTCTTCTTCTAAAAGAACCGCAGCTTTTTCGGGATCTGTGTCGAGTACCTCGAGAATCGATACCACCTCATTGATAGCAGAGCGTCGTTCCTATGAGATAAAATATAATCGCGTCTTTAAACAATAAATAACGATTTAATAATATAAACGAAAGTAAATTAACACAGAAAATTAATTTAAAAAAAAATTTCCATTTTACCATTATCAGCAAGATTATCTCGGAAAACTTAAGGAATCAGTTGTTTTCACAAGATTGCTTAACATTTTTTTCGATATATGATTTAATAAACATTTATTTTATCGTTACTTTACTCTTCTTAGAAACTTAATTTTAATACTGTAATTTTAAAACAACTGAACACTATTAACGAAAATGTTAACACTTATAGAAATTTCCCTACGGGTTTGCATCTATCAATCTACTATTCATTTTTATCGACTCAATGAAATATTAACGATCATTATTAATCATTGTAATAATTAAAAAATGAAACCTGATTGGTGTCTAGCTTGTAATTCGTCGATGCCAACTCGTCGCTAAGACAAAGAGGAGTGTTTTGCAGATCACTGTGCGTGTCCGAGCTCCAGTCGTTGCTCTGGATACCGGAAGTGTCTTCTAATGAAGAGCTGCGTGTCCCCATCTTTCCACAGTCCTCCCACGTGACGTTCAACCTCTCGTAACTGGATCTCTTGTTGATCAAGTCGGAGTTGCTCGATTTATTGTAATCGGACAAATTCAGAACGTTCTCGCTTTTCGTCTCATTTTCGTTGTTCCCCGTTTGTTCGTCGCCGTAGCAGACCGTTTTATAATCTTCCCAGTGATATAAACTGTCCGTTGGCAACGCTATCTCCCCTGATCTGGTCACCATGGGAGCTGTAAGTTGCATCGTACCTGAATAACGTGAAAATTTAATTAATCAAAAATTAATTTACAAAAATTTAAATAATTAAAAATTAATCAACCATCAATTAATTATTTAAAATTTAACCAATCAAAAAGTAATCGATTAAAAATTAATTAATCAAAAATTAATCAATTAAAACTTAAACGATCAAAAACTAATTGAATTTTATTATCAACTTATCCGAAAGAAATTTGATTCAATTCATTGATTTTTTAAAATTCGATGAAAATAATAATATGATCAATGAAGTGTGAATTTATCTTTTGGCAATCATTCGTGCATCATTTATACTGAATTAAGTAAAATACATAGCAGCTTTAACGTTAATCATAAACGAAACAGAAGATTATTCTGACTTTCCCATTCAGATCAATGCAAGGAAAAAGAAAATACGAAGAAGCAACTGATATCCATTCGTCTCAAGACCTTCACAGATATCCAAAAATATTCCACCGACTCCAGTTACAAGTCACAGGAAATATCATTTGAATATCAACGATTCGCTTGTAAATGTGGCAAAGACCGATGATAACGGGAAACGTATCGACGTTCATCGGCGATCGTTATAAATGCTCGTCGGAAGATGTCGAATTTGCCGATCAAAGTCACGCATAAATCGTTTGAAACACGATCGAGGACGTCGTGGGGCAAGTTTAAGAGCACAGCCGTTGAAACGAAAGTACGTTTAATGAGCATGAAGCGAGTCGATTTCACGTACATGCTGGTAGACCGCGAAACTTTACTAGGTCAGACACAATGCTCGGGTTATATTCAAGTTAGCTGACGGTGGACTCGCGTAGGAACAAGTTTCGCGATCCGCTGTTGCATGTTCCGTGAATGTCGAGCCGGCATCAACACACGCTCTCCTCTCTTTCTCTCTCTATACAGGGTGTTTGGACGAAGTTAGGAGAAAATTGAAGGGGTGACTCTATACAATATTTTAAGACAAAAAGTAAGAGTAACAATATTGCGTTTGACTCTTTGTTTATTAGTTATAAGCAATTTAAAAAATGGGTTGTTTTACGCCTGAGAGCAGGCAAATGGAGCAACACGGTAGGTAACGTCACTGGCTATGCAGTGATGCTCAATCGTAACTACGTACGGAATACGGCTTACCTCTGAACAGCTACAGAATGCACGTAGTTACGACTGAGCATCACTGTGTAGCCAGTGACGTTACCTACCGTGTTACTCCATTTGCCTGTTCTCAGGCGTAAAATAGCCCGTTTCTTTAGTTGCTTATAACTAATAAACAAAGCGTCAAACGCAATATTGTTACTCTTAATTTTCGTCTTAGAATATTGTATAGAGTTACCCCTTCAATTTTCTCCCAACTTCGTCCAAACACCCTGTATATATTTCTTCCCCGAACAACGAAATACCTACCGATTTGCTCAGAGTCGATAAGGTAGTTCAATCGCCGATGGCAGCGAACTGTCTTCTGTGGATTTTCATTCTCCCGCGTGATCCTCGTCTGAGAGATGGATAAGTAGCGGGGCGGCGGCGTCAGTATCCGGTATTTCTGAGACCTGACCAGCCTTTCTGGTGTGTAGCACATACTCTGCGACGTCTGAGGTTTTAAATCGCTGAAGCACCGTTTCGTTTTTGCCGCTGCAAATGGCGTGACATCCTACAATTTAACGGATCTGCTGAGTTCTATTTTCTGCTCGGAAGATCGCGAGTTTAAATTGAACTTCTGGGGTGGTTCAAGTTTTGGCCAAATTTTGAACCAAACGAAAAATTACGACGAGACATTGATGAGAGAAAAGATTTACATCGAGACAGGGTAAATGTTGAATTACAAAGAATGAAAATTATATATTGGTAAGAAATTGGTTTGAAGCGGGTGTTTTTGAAAATCAGAAGATGATCCAAGCAACGAAGACAAGATCGAGACGTTGTTCAGATAGTGAAAGCAAGATTGGAAAGTGATCCAGACGACGAAGGTAAGATCAGATCGGATGTTCGAGTAATGTACTATCGATGAATGTCTCTGTGACTGGTTCATTCATTAATTTTTAGTTCGACATGGGTTAATGTTCACCGTTTCAAACATCAAAATGTAAGCTTCGATCGGTAATAACTAGTATAGAGAACTATTAACCAGAAAATTTTTGCCACAATCCGTTCATCAATAAGCGACTCCTTTGACTTTTTGTATTTCTGAAGCTAAGAACATGGTCAACATAAGATTTTTCAGGCATTAATGTCTCGTTTGGCTCAAAATTCAACAACTTCAAAACAGGCGACTTTTCCCAGCTGTTTCTTTGCGGTTTTGTCGAGGAATGGAGAAAGGCTTTCTAGAATGGTCGTACGGTAATAGAAATTCAATACACTTTATATGCTGAGTTGGAACAGCCTTATAATCGATACTGTTTGTATTTATCTTTTGGGAAAAGTTTGTAATTTCACTTTTACGGGAAGCGATAATAAGTTGATGGATTACGCAGAAATAGGTAAATTTGAATATTATACTTTATCGTTCTGTGCATGATGTTTATGTGTACGTTGTAATGTGTGAAAGCACGCTGAACTTAAAAGATAATTGAATAGGAAAACCGGTGTTTAACGTACCGTTTCTTTCCTAATCGCATCTTGTTCGATAAGATTTACGTCCAGATCCTCGTGAATTAAAGACGCGAGTTCTATTTTCTCGCAGTTATCCTTGCATTCTGGTTTGAATTCCTGCGCAAGAAAATAGCTCTCGCTATCGTCCGAATCTACGCAAGAGAGCATCGATTCGGACGATCCTACGGACTGACAGTCTTTGCTCCGGGTGGACCGCGGCGATTTTAATTGATCCTCGTCGTTTAGCCACCATCCGAAATCATTCTCTTTCGGCACTTTTTTGAGCTTCATGTCACCGTTATTTCTGCCTTTCAGACAGAACATTGTGGATAAGTTCATTATTGCGGTTCTTCTTCACTGTTTTCTGGATTCTTTTCGATGAGGATGCGTTAAATTAAATCTGAAATGGATAGAGTGTAAACGTTACATTTCTATTTATCACAACTGCTTTATCGTATTACTGTACTAAATGGCAAACGAATTTTGTCATTCGTTCATATTTGGTGTAGCTTATAATAATTAATATTAACTAAATTTGGTGTAGCTTATAATAATTAATATTAACTAAATTTGGTGTAGCTTATAATCATTAATGTTAATTAAATTTGTTTTATTTAGTATTTTATAGCTCATAATTATTCTGATCAAATTTTATACTATTAACGAAAAAATATATGTCAGAATAAAAAATTTTGGTGTTTATTCCTTACGAATTTTATAAAATAACTTTATTGAAATTCCTGATTTCACCCTTTTCAAGTATTTTCTTCCAAAATAAAATCGCTTCTTAGTATAATGATAATTACAAGGCAATATATAAGTATGTATACTTCCATTTTATATTTCCTGCTCCCCTTATTACTTAAGAATAATAAAACGCTTATCTCTAATACGGTGACATGATCACTACACTATTTGCATTGCATTAAACTGCAACTGTTTTCCAATCTCTCTCCCTCGATAATAGTTCTTAACTCTCTCCAAACATGCAACTTACTCTGTTTGTGTCATCACCTTCATCAGAACCGAACCGCGTTGGCTTTATCCGTCCCGGTGAACGCGTGCTCGACCGAAACAAGTGACACGAGTTTCTACCAATAATTTCAATTCGCTGTCTCTAAAAACGCTCGCTTCGTCCAACTTTCACGACGCAATCACGGGACAAATTCCTCTGGTCAATTTCCATTTGCCGTTTCACCGTGTGTCGTCGCGCAATTTGGCGGATATACTAACACCGAACTGACCAAACCAAGAAAACAGCGTCCTTTTTTCTGTTTGAAATGACAAACATTGTTTGACCGACAAATCGAGAAAAAGGAAAGGTACAGTAGCGAGCAAGTATTTAAGACTGAAGAATCGCTAAAGAATAAGCTAATTCGTTTAACCCTAGATAACTAAATTTAAATTAGTGTTACTCTGTAACTAATCGTTCGACTCATAGATTACAAATTAAAAACATGTATCTTTTTATATTTCCTTTATTTATTTAAAACGAATTAGCGTAACTTAAGGGAAGTATTGTAATACTTTAATTAAAAGATTTATTTATTTAAAAAAGAATAAGCTAATTCGTTTAATCCTACATAACTAAACTTAAATTAGTGTTACTCTGTAACAAATCGATTCATAGACTACGATTTGAAAACATGTATCTTTTTATATTTCCCTTATTTATTTAAAACAAATTAGCGTAACTTGTAATATTTTAATTAAATCATTTATTTATTTAAAAAAGAATAAACTAATTAGTTTAATCCTACATAACTAAACTTAAATTAGTGTTACTCTGTAACAAATCGTTCGATTCATAGACTACGATTTAAAATCATGTATCTTTTTATATTTCCCTCATTTATTTAAAACAAATTAACGCAACTTAAGGGAAGTATTGTAATATTTTAATTAAAAGATAGAAAAGTGGTAAAAAATTAGCGTTTGCAATCTTGGCAGATCTCGAATTCGTAAAACTGGCAGGGGTCGGTGGTCTATTAGACGAATGTTTAGTTATCCAGGATTAAGGGAACGGCGCGATGAGCGAAATTCGAGTTTCATGCTACCGAATAAATAGCACGCTATCATATTGTGATAATAACAGCGAATGTGTCGGCACTATTTACAAACCAACCTTTGCGTCTTAAACTTATGTTCGTTCCTGTATACAGCATCGAAAGGTGAAACAATCAAATCACTTGTATACATGTGTATACATTATCTGGAAAATACCGGTGCACGTTTAAAACCGCAGAATCACCGAGAATAATTTAATTAATTCGCGCGAACAGATCAATGAACGAAACTCCGCGACACGCTTTGCGATAACCAATAACACGCTTTTCTATTGGTAACAAGAACGAACCTGTCGACAACGTTTACAAACCGGAAGACCCTGTTTACCGCTATTTTCTCGTCTTATCCCTTTTAGTGTCTAGCGAAAGTATCGTACCTGTGCGAAGAAATATGGGAGTATCTGACAATTTGACGAATTTTCTCTGTTGCGAAAATGCTCAACGATAATGTGCTTCAAAAAGAAGCATATTACGAAATAAAGGGAGAAATTAGGCGAGAGAAACTGCATAAACAGATTATGCACAATACCGACTGTATACGGTAAAAATATAAATTTCTTCAATGTATCACTAAGCTCTTTCAAAATGTCACTATTTAGGCTCAACTTCACCTCAGCTACATAATTATTAAGTTTTGTTTTTCTTATTTTGTCGTATTTATTATTTTCATATCAAGTTAAGTTATTGTTATATACTTCTATACTTGTCCTCTTGTTTTTGTATACTAATGAATTTTTTTATCCGTAAATAAACTATTATTATTATTATTAAATTGACCCATTTATAACGTTTTATAAATGTGTTTTGAGATAGAGTTCTCCCGCGACACGAATAGTTAGACCGTATCGCATACGCAACGATATATCGTCGTTTGGCACTAAAAGGGTTAACACTAGTACCACCAGAGCCGTCAAAATGACGAATCGATGATTATTTATAACAACTTTATAAATTCACTTTACCAAGTTTCGAAAATTTACTATGATTTTCTGCAGAAGGTATAAACAAAAATTTGTTTTCCGTGTATTCGATATTTTTTCACGTAATCCTCACTTTGATCTGTTCCATGCAAATAAGTACACTGTAATCGTTGGTAGTTGTAGCGTTAAACTTACACGTTAAGTTACACGTAACTGCATACGGACATACGTAACGTTCGCCACTGCACGCAACAACACCGCGAAATGAAACAACGGAGTCGCGAATTCAGAAGACACGCTCGCGGAATGGAGTAAGTAAGCCATTATACGTACACTTGCACGGCTTCTGTGTCGTGTCGCCGACGAAGACACGTCGTGTATATTGGAGAGCGTTAAACTGTCGATAATCAAACCGATCGACGACGCAGTTCACGTAGACCACGTCGAAACGAGCGACGTTCCCCGCAGATTCGATTTTACTCTCGTTCGCGGGAACACTATACACGATTTAGGGTCATCGCAGTCGCGAGCCTTGATTGCGACTCTTCCTCGTAATCTAACAACGCCACCGGTTTGACAGCCGTACGAAGCGCCGCTGCACTTCGACTGTCTGCGAAACACCGATTTCCTTGACCACTGGTCGCCATAGGGACCGTTAATTTAATAAACCGACGCATGGCTCTCGTTCGTGTATCGATAGCGTTTAACCCTTTTCGCTCGAGAGGTGACTGTTGGTCATCAAATGATAATTTCGTAATATTTTCAGACTTTAGCTAGGCTCAGAGGTTAAATAGTCGTATATGTAAATTTTAGTATATCACATAACTGAACTAAATGACGTTCAATATAGGCAAATCTCAATAAATATTTTGAATATGTAAGTTTTTGAAGTTAGTATCATTAAATGACTAACAGTCACCAAATGATAGTCTCGTAAATTTTCAGACTTTAGTTAGCCAGGCTCAGAGGTTAAATAGTCGTATATGTAAATTTTAGTATATCACTTAACTGAACTAAATGACGTTCAATATAGGCAAATCTCAATAAATATTTTGAATATGAAAGTTTTTGAAGTTAGTATCATTAAATGACTAACAGTTACCAAATGATAGTCTCGTAAATTTTCAGACTTTAGTTAGCCAGGTTCAGAGGTTAAATAGTCGTATATGTAAATTTTAGTATATCACATAACTGAACTAAATGACGTTCAATATAGGCAAATCTCAATAAATATTTTGAATATGTAAGTTTTTGAAGTTAGTATCATTAAATGACTAACAGTCACCAAATGATAGTCTCGTAAATTTTCAGACTTTAGTTAGCCAGGCTCAGAGGTTAAATAGTCGTATATGTAAATTTTAGTATATCACTTAACTGAACTAAATGACGTTCAATATAGGCGAATCTCAATAAATATTTTGAATTTGAAAGTTTTTGAAGTTAGTATCATTAAATGACTAACAGTCACCAGACAATAGTCTCGTAAATTTTCAGACTTTAGTTAGTTCGTTTATTAGTTGGACTCAGAGATTAAATCTTAGTAAATATTTTGAATTTGAACATTTTTGAAGTTAGTATCATTATACGACTGACAGTCGCCTTTCGATTGCAAAGGATTAACACTAGATTTACGGACATTTCTTGTATTAGGGGGATCGAAAAGTAATGTCATTTTCTGACATTAAATTCAAACGCATAAATTTGTTAACGAGTTTATAATTTTTAACCCTTTGCGCTCGATGGAATGACGAACGAAAACGATTGAGAAGATTGATCGTCGAAAAATCGGCAGCTGAATTCATCGGTTAATGCGATTAATCGGATTTGATAGCTTAACAAAAGAGAGAAAAAAAGAGATTGTCGATCGTTGATTGAAAAAGTCGATGAATAATTCAATGAGCAGTTAACATTAATGAGCTCGTAAGAGAAACAGCGAACTTGTTCATCGGATGGTTTAAGCAAAGATTAATTTCAATCGGGTTGAACGTAGTTCTTGTCGACTTTATGAATACTCGAAAAGGCGGGAAGTTGTTTGAATTTAAAATGAGGTTAGAACGTTGAAAAGTGGGACTGAAGGTATTGCGTACGCTACTAAATATCGATACGATATTAGATGGTTTCAATGTGAATTTATTTAAAAGGCCCAAGATTTTTGAGAAAATAAATTGTTACGTTGGAAGTATCAGTAATTCGTGTGACCGGGTAACTCGTTCTCTGCGGTTAACAGGTTAATGTCGCGCGTTCGCTAGATCTCGCTGGTTTCAGGATTGATTTGCGAGGGACGGTGATTAGATTCATCGTCAGAGTGGAGAGGCCGACGAAACGAGATTTGTGCATGCGTTATGGTTAGTTGACTTTTTGCACGGGCCACAGGATAGAGTGGTAGAGATTAAATGCGGGGTGAATTATGCTAGAGCTATGTCAAAGATAGTAATGAGTGGACTACGTTGATTTATGTTTGGGAACGAAACTAATTTCCACTGTAATCTGTATATTTATTATTCATTGGAAGTGTCGTCACGATGATCATGGAATACAATTCTGTTTAATCACTTAAATTTTGTGAAACTGACAAAACGGAATACATTTTGTTAATCTTTCTGTTGTAACGTAAAAGTTAATCTCTCTTTGTTTGTAACATAAAAGTTCGGAATACATTTTGTTAATCTTATGCACAGGAAAGATTTAGATACGCGTTTCATACAAATTTTTTTAATCAAACGGCAGCTTTAAAGCGTTAACATGTTTTAACATGTTAAAGTTTTAACACGTTTACTTCAGCGTTGGGTGTTTAAAATAAAACTAACTTCAATGCAATCTAATAAAATTTTTACATTACTTTAACCCTTTGTGCTCGAAGGGTGACTGTTAGTCGCCAAATGATGGTTTCTCAAATTTTCATATTCTAGTTAGTTTATTAATATTAGACTTAGAGTCTAGTAAGATAAATAATTATGTATATAAACTTCAGTATATTGCTTAACTAAACTAAACGACGGTTAATATAGTCGAATCTTAGTAAGTATTCTAAACTTGAAAATTTTTGAAGTTAGTATCATTAAACGATGAACTGTCAGCTCTCAAGTGCAAAGGGTTAATAAACAATATTTATTTCACTACTTTATCGAAAGACAATCTCTTTTTATCTCCACACTTCAAGCCTTACAGTATACAAATAAATAAATCCAAACATAATATTTCCTTATAATAGATAATACAATAACATACTAATTCACGTTCAATTTTGTTCCATTCTTACCTCGACCTTTCGATTCATTTCTTTCATAAATATTTCCAAGAATTGTGAAAACAAAATCATATGAATTTATGCGGTACATATGTATATCCAACACACTGATTTTTCACTTTTGTCTCGCAGCTTATGATCAAATCACACTATCACAAAGCACAAAGAACTCCGGCACATCAAGCTGTTCTACTTTTTACGGAAAAGAGGCAGTGCGATATAGCTTAAAGAAAATTGTATCGACGAAATTAGGGTCGCCGCGAAATTCCGTCGTTTTGGCGAACACGAAATCTCGTCAAGTTCTGCGATCGAGCACGCACCGATCCATGCCGCGTTTCAGCTCCAACTATAACACGATTCGGCCCAGTGATGAATGCCAGTGTTTGTTTTCGATATGGCCTAAATAAATATTGCGATAGCGAGCAACCAATTGTTAGCGATGCGTCGCGTGACGTATTTGTGGGAGTACATCTTTTTCGCGATAACTTGGCAACCCGATTTTCACGGTACTCGTATACATTTCCTGGCAGTAATGAGTTAAAACAGAGACAATTTAACCTTTTGCACTCGAGAGGCGACTATCAATCAGCGAATGATAATTCTGCAAATTTTCAAACTCAAAGGGTTAAACTTAAAAGGTATAAGTAAATGTTAATATTAATTGGGTTGTCCGGAAAGTTCGCTGATTTTTGATAGGTGGCATAAGGACAAGTCTAAATATATTCGATTGATTGAGAACAAATAATATATGTACATATCGTAAAAGACAATACTTCAGGCATATTTGAAGCAAAATTTGAGTACGATACGTTAATTTTTGTCAGTTTTATACGCCTTTGAATATGGAAGGAAACAAAGTGCATTTTAGGCATTTAATACTTTTCTTTCACCGAAAAGGCAAAAATGCCACAAAAGCGGCAACCAGGATACGCGCTGTTTATGGTACCTTTTTCGATCGTTACAAAATTCCTTTAATGAAAAAAACTTCAATTCCTTCGACGAGACAAAAAATCACGTAGAAAAGCTTTTCGCTGAAAAACCTGAGAGATTCTGGAAGGATGGAATTTTCAAGTTGCCTGAAAGATGGAGAAAGGTTGTACAAAGGAGTGGCACCTGTATAATTTAATAAATGTATGCTAAAATTTAAATCCCCTGCGCTAATCTTCTTTCAAAATCGGCATGAACTTTCCGGACAACCCAATATATTGCTAAACTAAACGAAACGAAATTCAATATGAGTGAACCTTATTAAATATTTTACGCTTGAAAATGTTTGAAGTTAATATTATTGTACGGCTACGAGTTGCTTCTCAAGCGCAAACGATTAAATCTTGTAACTAGTGATGATAAACAGAAGTTCTCGTTTCGGGACCTATTTGGTAAACATGCGAAAATGTTGGGTTTTTTAGGTTTACCACGTGTGATTGTGCAAGGATTGCGAAAAATCCTTGAATTTTTATCACAGAGATAAGTTGAAATTGAATGAGATGAATGATTATTAGGAAAATCGTAATGGTTGAGATAAGATACGAACGTTTGGTTTCTATCGAGAGTGACTGAGATGAGTTTGTGGACAGCATCGATCATTCGGTAACAACTTATGTTAATTACGTGTTAATATACAATGACATTGTCTAATTCTATTTATAGGACAATTGTGTTTCATTTTTTTATAATTTCCGTACTAAACTAATATATCGAGTAATATTCGTGAGAAATATTGCTGTTACTTACATTTAAAAATGTTTCGCTGCAGTTTAGATTTCAAACTTTCCAAATATTTAAATAAGTTTTTCTTAGTTTCAGTTCATTTAAATGTCAAACAGCTTTTTGGATTATACTTTAATTAAGTGCTTGGTTACGTTATGAATTCTTAAAGTTGGTTTACTGAAAATGAAAGACATGTAACGTAACTTTTAAAAATTCCTCCCTTAGAAGAAATATAAGCTAAGTTTTAAACATTTAATCGAAATCGTGAACTTACGTTTTTAATCGTTGTATTTCGTTATATTTTATGCACAGCATAAGTCATAATGTATTAAAAAGTACAGTAAAATTTTTATTTTTGATTCTACTCCCAATTTTATAAACACATTGTACATTCACTTACGAAATTAAATACTTGGTCTTCTTGCTTTTCAAAGCGAATCAATTATAGGTATCTATATCTCCTTCGTCCGTTAACGTATTGCACAACATTATCGTTGGAATTAATCGAACCGGTGATCATACAACATTATGACACGTTTGTATTGTATGTTAAATTACACCACAATGTCATCAAATGTTTCAGAGAAATATTTGATTGGATTTCGTTGGTATTAATATTATTTGAACTCATAAACTCAGACTGAACTCTATATTAAATATTTTCCATCAAATTGTAATTATAATTACAATTCTGTAATAATGCAGGTATAAATTTTATTTTACATATCGTTCAAAATGTTGGCCAATCCACCGAAGTAGCGTTGCATAAATTAGATTTGCATTAATTAACATTTAACTGTTGGTTAAGTTAAATTACATACCATTCTATTTTATTTATTATGCAAAAGTTTTATCTCTTTTTATTAATCATATTTACTCACCATTTCTTTTCGATCGTTCTTTAATCGACCAATCGTATTAACCTCTTATCTCTTTTATTAAATTGTATTAACTAAATTATCATTCATTTTTTTTTTTTTTCAACAAGGCTTCCGCCCATGCAATAAACGCGCGCTTTCAGCGTTTGCATCAAACATTCGCACAGATTTCATTGCACCACCACTCCGTTCTATCTTTTCGGACGAACGTGAAATTTATTCATTTTCCACGACATTTTATCTTTCAAAATTATATCGAACACGAATGAGTGAAACGAGATTGTAATACTGCGATGCTCGTCAAAGAAGAAACGAATGAATCATGCGTCGATCGTGTCGCGAGTATCACACGATGGTATTTAACGAAATAATTGGTTGTAAATTTCACATGTTTTAAAATTTTATCGCGTCATAGTGACGGAAGATTCTATAATGAAAGATATAATTAACTGGACGCATTTACGGCAAGTACTGGCACGGACACGTCTTTGGTTATACTAGCTCGATTGCATTTGCCGCAGTATTGATGTGATATACTCTTTCACGTGATCGTATCGGCTTTCGCAAATGAAACGGGAATACTTATGAAAAAGTGATAATTATTATATTAATTATTGTTACGGAGATTATTTCAGAAACACATGGAAACACTGATAGTCAATAAAAAGACGTAATAAAGCTTCAAATGAGATTGAAAACTAAAAGTTTCTACGGGAAACTGAATCACTGAACATTTCTTTGTAAAAATATTTTATTCATGAAAGATATTTTCTATATTTGGAAAATAATTTATGTTGGAATGTTTATATACTTTAGAATCTTTTTTATTATGTTTGTTAAACAGTACAAGTATTTTGTAATGTAAAAGAATCGGTAATTATATTTTATTTAAATGTCTGTTTAAACGTTTTTAACACTACGTTTATTAAATCATATTGGAACATTGATTATAAATAATTAAATTCTTTAAGTATCTTTGACCTTAGAGTTCACGCAACACATCTGATTCTTCAATAAAATTAAAATTGGCATGCGCTATAGTTTCAATTAAATAAGTACGCAAACGTGTATTCAAATATATCACGGCACGACGTAGATACACAATTTGTCACGGTAGCAGAATTTCCTTTTTCTAAAATTATCTGACCACGTAACACATTAATATGTCATACACCAATAACTTATGCACCGTTTTATTTATCGTTAATTAATGTCACTCAAATTAGTAATTTTGATAAAATTAATTATACTGTCAAGGTACGCGTTGCAATTCTTTTTATTCACTTTCACGTAAACTGCTTCGTTTAACAAGCAATGCTTTTAATGTTATGTAACTTTTAACAACTCTTTTATATTAAAGTACGTCTACTCTCTTGATAATAGAAAAAAATTACACAGATGCACTTTTTTATACCACAAATAAGTGGAAATTTCACGGAAGCATGTTGGAACAACATGGAGGCATAAAATCGCGCCATCGCGCGAAACGGCGGAACTGCGAGTGATAACACAGCCGAGGTAGATTGTCTTTCAGATTTTGCTGTTTTCTAATAGTCAGCCTGTGGTCTAGGGGTACGATTCACCACCGTAGATACCACATATGGATACTAACGGGTATTCGAGACTACATGCTGATTTTCATTTTTTCAAAGGGATTTTTTCGGTCAAAGGTTGACCTGTTTCGGCGGTGATGGCGTTCCGCTAAAAAGTTGAATTTTAATCCGCTTTTTAGGACGAATATTCATGAGCGTGACGTCAAACGGCCTTGATCAGGGATAAAAATGAGGTGCATCAGCGATAACGTTATCGATACGGTCGTTGCAATCAGATGTAACGGGTGTTTTCTGGAATTTCAACGACCGATGCTTCCTCCTTTTCATTTCGAGCATGATGCATAAGGACAAGCTTCGACCTAATTAAATGAAACAATTACTTGTCACCTCTATACCCGTTGAAGTCTTGTTGAAAAAACAAACGAATGACAATTTAGTTGATAAAATTTAATAAAATTGGTCGATTAGAGAACGATTGAAAAGGAATGGTGAAAAAGATGATTAATAGAAGAAGATAAAATTTTTGCATAATAAATAAAATAGAATGACATGTAATTTAACTCAACCAGAAACCCCTATTAATCTGTATCTTATTCAGGTATACTAAATAAAGATGAAACGCTTGTGAGCGAAGTTTATATAAGTAAAGTTTATATTTTCTCTAAGACTTATTCATCGTTGGGATTTTCATTTTTCCCATCGCTGCTCGATGAATTTGTTTAACAAAAGTAAATATTATGCTTTAAAGACCACCCTATATTCAAGCGGCTTCCTACAAAATCGCGATTGACTGACCTTGCCTCGTCGATGATGGAAACGATTATCTTATAAACGATAACGTGAATTAAAGCAATCGTGGTTGATACAGTGTTGCGTGAAACCGCGTGGTTGCATTTCGCGGTCGGCAATAATGAAAATATTTACGTTATTCTCTGTTGCAAATCGTAACGCGATCGCAGAACGTAACCACTTATGTAAGACAATCGTTCTCATTTACTTCATCATCAGGTTTCGAGCAGCGATTTCATCTCGACGTTTTAAATAATTGTTTAAATTAAAAGAACGATTCGCTGGTACTTGTTTATTTTTTTTTTTAAATAAGTGCATCAGTTAAAATAGACTTTAAGACGTTTACATTCGATAACTTGATTTCTTAAAATAATTCAAGCGTGATTTATCTGATATATTTCTAGGCAAACTTTACTACGAAAATGTTTCAACGATTAACCCTTTGAGTGCTGAATACTCTAGGTCGAAATGCTTTGCGAGGATAGCATTGTGGTTACTTATACACTAGTAATTATGTTGCAGTAAGTGGAAGATCGAAAAATAAACGCATATGAATGCTGAATATTCCAAGGAGTAGAGATAACTCCCGCCAATCAGAGAGTAGTAACAAATTGCCACACAGAGAGACAATACCGTAGTAGATTTCGCCAAACGTATATACGAGTCCATAACATTCAAAGGGTTAAGCGAGAAGAACGTTTATTTACTTTTGAATAATTTTCAGAAAAGGGATATACACGATTTTCTAGTGAAAATCGATTAGTATCGATCACATCGTTTTTGAATTAATAATAACTTACTGTTAATGTAATAGAATTCAATTTTTTTCATGCCAAAGAATTTAAACACAAAGTTCTGCGACACTTTTACGAATCGTACGTTATAATACGTGCTTGCGAATGTTCTACCAAGTTTCAGCTTATTGAAGTCGGTCTGGAAGTGTGAAAAAACTGAAGGAAAGTTTTCGAATCATCGTTTCCATGTTCCTTATTTTATGACAATATTCCCTTTGCAACAGACTGCACAAATTGCTGCCTTTTTACAGGAGCTATGAATTCCAATTAATGATAACCTACTTTATACAGAGTGGGCCACACTTCTTTAATACTTTATCTGTTTTCTTGCTAATTTACGCGATCAAGTAAACTTTCTTCGCAAATGAGGTTTTACTGAACGTTACGTTACTTCAAGTTTTTTTTTTTTATTGCGCATTAAAGTGATCACAAGTTTTTTTTAGTTTTTAATAGCACCACTAAAAGAGATAAAAAGATATTGGAAGCTATGGTCTTAAAATCAAATTCGTTTTTAACCTATTCACGTATTTTCCTTTCTTTTTCTTAAACTTTTCCAATTTCGAAAAGGAGTTTGAAAAAGTGATTAGCGGTATAAGTAGCTTTTTATATCAATCTTTAACGTCGAAAGTTTGTTTCTTGAAATTAACAACCTTCCTTTAACGAAATAAGAGAATCGAAAAGATCGTAAAAAACGAATTTATTCAAATTAAATGTACATAAGTTAAGCACTGTCCTTGATTGATATCGAAAAATAAAATGAGATCGTGGTAACAATTTTCAAACGGGTATTAAGGAATAAAACTAGGTTAAGTGTGCTACGTTTAACGAGGAATATTTTAATGCGAACTGGGAATAGTATCGAATTAAGTTTCCGTAATTAAAATAATCTCAAGTTTAATTATGTATGTACATATATATATTTGTTTTTTAATCATTTATGCAGCTCGGTTAATATTGTAATCTATGAAAGAATATGTATTGAGATTTTAAAGAAAACAGATAAATTTCAAAGTAACATTGAAAACACTGAATTAAGTATGATCATTTGGAAAGTTCAAAGTAAAATAAACAATATCTAGGTTTATGTATCGTTATATTTTCTATTACTTTGTACATTAAATTCCAATGTAATATGTACACGAAATTCTACCACATTATTATGTATTTCGTAATAATACCTAGTGGAAATCCAAACTAAATTCCTTTATTAGGTGTTCTTTCAGCGTCATTAACATATTCTTAGTAGCAGAACATGCAATTTGTTGATATTTAATATTTTTTTAAATTATGCGTTTATCATAAGACTGCTAAAAATTTTTTTTCAACTTTCATGAAAGATCTGAATTTTACATATTGCTATAAAAAGAAGTTCAAAGGATTCAGGCCAACAGAAAACGTTACGCTGTTCGATTTTCTGGTCTTAACCGTATTTCACAGGGAATCTAATATAAATGGCCTATTATTAACTGAAAAGTAGGGTAGAACCTCGTTATACCAACGTTTCACATTTCTCCAAAAATATATTTCAAAAATACGTGGCTGCATTACATAAAAAAATTATTTTATTTTAATAGATTTAATGATTGAATGAACGTCATTCAGTTTCCTTGTTTCCTTTTTTAAGTGAAATGTAATTAAATTGTTTAAACGATCTGCCTTGTATTTCGATACTTTATTGCCAATGTTTAGTAATTTTGTATTACTTCAAGTGATATGTTTGTAATGAAAAAATTATCATTGTACAATACAATTATACAATTATGATTTATATATGTATACGTTACAACCAAAATACATATTTTAATATTATTGAGAAACTAAAGAGTAAAATATAAATGTTTGTTATTATTTCCTCATTCATATTTCATATCAAACTTATATGGATAAATAATTATATGGATAATGTACTACACATAAGTAATGTAATGTATAAAATAAATTTAAAGAAATTTATAAAGTTATGGTAGTAATAACCTTCTATATTTATAATTCTAATTATGATTAAAAGCATCATACCTATTATCCAGTGCTAGATTAAAATTTTTCAAAATTTCTTGAAACTTGGCGCCATTTTACACTTTCAAAGATTTGAAAACTTGCAAAATTTAAATAAACACGAATATGATTAATAATATAAAATAACAAGCACTATCGTGTTCATTTTCCTCTTAATGTATTCTATTCTTGATCGAATCACTAAAAACAACAAAAATATTGCGTAGAAGAATACGTTAAATTCACCATTAGTAATGACGCGACGCGCTTTGAACACGCGATTGCACGGCAAAGTCGATACCGGGTCACGTGATCGGCACGTGATCGATACATCGAAGCACTGATCGTACAAAACGAAATTCCGACGCGGGAGGGTGAATTTTGTCACCGGGAAAATCGAAAGATCGACGAACTTTCGAACGAGCGACGAAGAAATCGCTTGGTAAGGAGCGCTCTTCCGGGTCCTTAGGGCGCATGTACACAAATATGGCGTCTTCTGTGGAGAATGGTGGCGAGTGTACGCGACGTTGTGGGGTTTGGCGGGGTTTGTCGGATCGATAGCGCGCATGAGAGTGCGCGAACACCTACGTCGGTGATCGTCGCGACCTGGCCGCCACCGTGAGTCGAGTATCCGGTGAGTATTCCCCGATGTCAATAGCGTACGTGCGTCCGAGTGACGAGCACCGGGGCCGGTAGCTCGTCGACGAGATTCTAGTCGGTCGTGTGCGTCCATTTCGCGCGTTTCCCCGTTCGAGTACCGATCGGTTTACTCCATTTGGATCGTGCTCCGACAGAGAGAGCCGATCATCTGGACTCGTTCCCCGCGAGTGACTCTATGTATAAGGTTATGTTCACGGTGGTTACGCGCGGAAGTTTCGCGGAAGCCGGTATGGAGTCTCGTTGAGAGACAGTGATATGTCCGTGATGTCACGAGGCTCGCCCTGGTGCTGGGGGGCACCAGGGACGAGGAAATCCATGCTTTTTCTAACCATCGCCATCCTCCTTGGCTTGTTGCCGCGAGGCGTCGTCGGTGAGAAGAGTAAAAAATGTGAGTAACTGATCACGCTATGCTAACTGTACCTTTTCTCTTTTCTTTCCTTCACACCGTTTTCACTGTTGATAACCATCGTGCGCGCGATGCACGAGATCGTGCAGCTGAATTAACGTTATGTTTGAACCAAAATGCGGTTTGAATGTTTCGTGTCATGCGCTTCGGAAGTCGCTTCCTGAAGTTGCTGCGATTTATCGAAAACTTCCGACACGTTTTCGAATGACGGAAGGGTTGGTCGTAAAAATTATTGTTACTGCCACCGTCGTAAATTCATATCCACTATTCTGGTGATACTGTAACGATGATTATTAAATTACGTTAGAGGTTTTAACGTGTATAAATTAAATTCTTCTTTTTAATAACTCGTTTAACTCTGTTTTCTCCGTTAAAAGGATATCGCGTTGCGATAGGTTCAATTTGTTGAATAAATATTCGTGCGCTTTGCTCTTGAGCATAACTAGTTTGAAACGTTACTTGGTAATTAATGCAAACAATACGCTTATCGTGAAAAGTTCGGACTAGAAAGTTGCGGATACTCATAGGCGCAGTCAAGGAAAAGAAGTTAAATCACTGTTGAACTTTAATTAAAGTATGAGTGCAATTTACGGGGCATGTTGAATTTCATTTTTCTTTTTAACTTGTTACCGGGATTCCATGATGGTGGAATATTGTTTTCAATTGGATATCGTTTTTTTTTTTTTACTACTAAAAGGGTCAAAATGCGAGAAGGATTATACTTGTAAACATTAAAAATTAATATTTGACCGATAAAAATTGTTTCTTTTTCATTCGTATTTGACGGTTATGTTTATTCAGTCTCTAAAACCACGTGGCATGAAATTACTGGTTGCATGTGCTATAAAATATGTGTTGTAAAATCAAACCATAAAATATACAAGTATATGTATGCATTAAATTGGTATTTATATATTTCTACTAATTGAAGGGACATTGAAGAATGTTTTATTTTATGAAATAATTACATTCAAGTTTATTTTGTACCTGAAAGAAACCATAATAATTTTACGAGTATTTTCATAAGATTAAGATCATTATGATCATATAAAGTGGGCATAATCCACGATAAAAATTAATTTATGGCTGAAAAATCGTAAAAAAATTTTACTACATAGTGTGTCGTATAAAGAGCTTGCTAAAACTGGGTTTTCGGTTTAAAAGAACTGACTTCTTCATTGAACTGGTTGCGTGTAACGTATATCGATCAGTCGCACGTTCGTTCAGTCGTTACTACGTTACTTTACGACTGTGCAACCATTGTAATTGCTAAAACTTGCTGTTGTGTTGCTCGTTGAGTGTTAACATCGTAGAATTTTAATTTTTAATTTTTGCAGCGATACGCGTTATGATTTGTGATTACAATACTCGAATGTGACTGGAAAATTATAGGAGTTTCGTTAACGAGAACCTTTTAAGGTACAAGGGTACATTTTCTTGCATCGATTTCATTCTTACAAGTTTGCAGTTATATTTTGTACATCGAGTAGATCCATCAATTGTTTATTTTCCAATAAAATAAAATTTAACCCCTTATGGGCCGATTTTTTGTTTCAAATATGAAAAAAATTAATGAAACAGAAAATCAACAATTATAATCCTATATATGGAGATGAAAAGAAATTTTCCAGTTTAAACGATTTTACGTTATAGAACATTATAGAATTAATATGTATAAGCCATCTCATTAAAAAGACTAAAAATATTTTTTAAAATGTCGATAAATTAACATGTGACCTGAAAGTTACACGGGCCCATAGAGGGCTAAATTGGTTTTTAAACGAGAAAGTAATCAATCTTTTTTTATTCTTGCTGGGTATCAATATTACGATAATGTAATGTTAAACACAGTTTTTAACGTTTAACTAAACACGTTTACGTTAACGCAACGAAACGTGTTTTAACACTAGGTTTACGGGACCAGTTAATTTGACCGGGTTTCGACATTCATGAGCAAATTTCGCAAAAACAATTGTTATTATTCCTAGCAATTTTTGCTAACTTTTATCGATGGAGTGATAACAATATACCTAAATTTATTTCCCTCTCAGTTCTGCAATTTCAAATTCTGTTTGATGTATTCACCTGTTCCTTAATATATGTATATTAGAAATAGATATACAGGAAATGTCCGTAAATCTACAGTTAATTATAACTTTCTGCAAGTAATTACCACTTTATTTATCAGGACCTTTGAGTATATTCTAGATGAATGTTACGATATTTCATACGTATTAGACATCGAATCGGTGAAAGGTACGTTAATTTTAATGAGGATAAAGTTGCCAACTCAAAGATCAACTGTATCACCAGAACAAAGTTCAGATCGTCGCTCGAATAATTATAAGCGGTATCGAATATTATATTCGCGTTTTCAATTTATACGTACACTTTCAACCGATTAGTTTCAGATTCAATTCTTTTTGTCTGAAATATTAATCGGTACATTTTAATAGAGTTCCTCGGTAGCTATCAATTAATTATTAAAGTTCATTGATATATAGTTTTATAATTACAATTTTCTAAAGGAAATTACGGAGGGTAAAAATGTTATTAAAAAGGGGTTACTAATAATTTTCGGTACTTCACGAATGAACTCAAAATAGGTAAAATCTCATTTTGCTAATACGATTACCAACGAAGAAAAAAAGATCCGATTATACTTGAAAGAAGAATGCAGTTTATGCACTAGGGCTCTAAGGGGGGGGGGGGGGACTTTGAATATTAATGTTGCATCAAAATTGCCTAAAGTTACACTGTATTTCTTTGTAGAATATTTAATGCTTACTTTATATGCATTTAGTCGACACAGTAGTTTCAATAACATTTACTTTGTATTTAACTGTAATAACAAATTACAAGTTAATTTCATGTGAATTTTAAATTTATCATCTGAATTTAAGTTTATTCAAGTTATTATATGTTATTGCAACTTCGAACATTGTGCAAAGTAAATAGAATCCGTTTTGGGGGTTCATTGTGACGATGATCTTTCTTAGTTCACGTAATATTCCCTATTATCTTTCTTGTCACGCGTACTTACTTTATTTTACCAGAAGTTTATAACGAATATATACAATGTTTATAACTTTATTTTGTAACGAAGTTTTTCTCTTCACTTTTCTTCATTTCATACTTACATTAAATCAAGGTATCCTTAATGAAAATGTTGTTTAAAAATCAAGAGATGGATATTGAGATTGAAATGTTAACGTGAATTTTGATAACGTTCCAAACTATAACTAGAAACTATTACATATTTATAAAATTAATCATTCGATAGATAATTCTTCCAATTACCATGAACGAGTTAATTATCTTCCTTGTTTTACATTAAATGCAGAGACGAATGAAAGATAATGTTAAGAAAGAGAACGTGGAAATTGAATCTCCATTTTGCTTCTTCCCTCGTATCATGTTAACCCTATATGGGCCGAGTTATTGTTTTAAATATAAAAAAATTAATGGAAAATCAAAAATTATAATCCTAATTATAATTTTTAATATAATCCAGCTTAAACAATTTTACATTATAGAATATTATATGATCAATATGTATACGGCATCTCAAGAAAAAAACAAATTATTTGTTAAGATGTCAATAAATTAGAATGTGACCTGAAAGTTACACGGGCCCATAGAGGGTTAAAGTCCACCCCTATTGGGTTTATTGTTAACCCTTTGCACTCGAGAGGTGACCGTTAATCGTTTAATGATACTCTAACTTCAAAAATTTTCAAATTCGAAATATTTACTATGATTCACGTATATTAAACTTCATTTAGTTTAGTTAAGTCGTATATTAAAATTTACATACATGACTATTTAACGTCCGAGTCTGAACTAACGTCTGAAAATTTGCGAAACTATCATATGCTAGGATTACGATGTCCCATGAGAGAAAACAGCCGAGTGCAAAGAGTTAATTCTAGCGTGAGCTATCAACATAATCGAGGTTAATTTAAGTAATTATATCTTTATTAAAATATAAGGAACTATAATACAACGTGTTACTCACTATGAACGTTAACGACGAAGAGCTCGCCAGCGACGCCTTTTTCTAACAGAGATCGATAGGCCGCTAGATCTATCGATCTATAGGTTAGAGGTATGTGCGGATGACGCGGTAAATTCAAACAGTTTCTAACAACCCCTTTGCTTCGTTTCTTCTCTTTATTAACTGTTTAATCGCTTGTTGGCTGTATACGCGTATATCATTCGTGGTTTACTCCCCTTTGTTTTAATTGTTTCGTTAGTTTCGGCCCTCATTTCGAGGATTTCCCTTTTCCGGTTCATAATAAACTTTCGTTTGCCTCCTCCGGCCCTCCTTACACATTTCATGTACACACAAAGCCTCCCTCTGCTCGCCGAAATCCGACGTAAAGCTTATCATTTCCGTTCCCTGTGACCGAAATAATAAGGAAAATAATAAAATATCCTCGCCATTATTCGAAGAGTTGAAATAGGTAAATGAAGAAAGGAAACAACATTTTTCTTTAAAAAATAATACATAATATTACAAAAAATTTCATTTGATTATAATGTTTTCTTTAATTATTTAAGAAACTTCATTCGGATGTCTTTTCTTTTTTACTCGTAAACACCTTGCATATCTTTTCGGTTAATGGAACTTTCACAAAGAGGAGTTCGGTTAAATGATTGGCATAGGGTTAGCTATCTCATTGACCAGCGATTTTCAACCGATGTATCATTATTGCCCAGTGTGTTTCGTGAAAGGCGTACAGGGAAGTTGACATTAACCACTTGCGGTAGAAAGAAATTCACGGTTGCACGTACCAGAACAATCGAGCGTAAATCGTTGCGAGACGAGTTTACGCAGTGTTCGACGTGTTCCAGAAGAGAATATGAACACGCATCAACTGGTGATAATACCACATATGTACGAATATTAAACTTATTTATTAATAATTTTGTAGAGTTGTGATATTTTTCAAAACAGCTCGGAATGTGTAACGCTACCAGACATTGTTGAGGAAAACAACAATAAAAGTATATAATTATGTTTATTTTGTATAATAGTTCTCCAATGCCATTCACACGTCTCATTTCCCTTCTAATCAATAAATAAAAGATGTACGCTCACGATCCTCATTCAATTTTTTTATTCTCTACTCCATTTACTCATATTTTCATCCTTCTTGTTTTCCATACATTCCGTTCTCATTCTAATTCCTTAACCGTTCATTCTAGACTCTCTTTCACACAAACAAACATACAATAAACTAGCAATCACTCTCACAGACATTTCTTACATTCCCACGTGGTCGATGTGTTACACACGTCGCTGACGTTCCTGTAACAAAAGCACATCGACGTGCGTGGCACGTCTTTCGACTGCAAGTGGTTAAAAAAAAAAATAAAATAAAAATAAAAGGCTTCTACGATAGATCATGTTAGTGTATAACGATGATCTTAGGCGAGCGCAGCGTTGTCTCTTAGACCGAAATCTCTGTGGAGGAGACGCCCGTGATGCCAGCCACCTTTTTTCGTTTTTCTTTATTCTTCAGTGTATCGTTATCGCGGATGGAGTCCCAGAGAGTGTTTTTGTCATTATCCTTACATTTTACAACAGATCAAAATGCTCAACAGATCAAAGACAACTCTTTTCTGTCACACTATTCATGCCACAGTATATCTACCGGTCTCGTAGCACTGAAACGACCTGTAGCCCGCACTTCCCCCGTATATTTTCGGAGACGCTGGTGTGAAATTATAGCGGCGTCGCTACAGGCCTTGGTAAACGAGCGAGCTGTCGCGCGAAAATTGCTGTAATCACGCCAAAGTTACCGGAACAACGTTAATTGTTTGCTCCAGCGACAGCGGGAAGATTACCACGACCAGCGAACGACGAACATGACACGGACCGATAAACGAAGGCTAATTACGACAGTCAAATTAGCTCGGCCGAACAGCCGTACCGAACTGATTTGTGTGGCCGTGTGTGATCGATCAACGTTCGTGTAACGTCGATCGAAACGTACGCCTATCATAATTACTAATATCCCTTGTTATTGCTTCCTATGAAGGATCGTAGCTTTCGATGCCTCAGTGGTGGTCGAATGTTGTTCACGGATGTACTCGCTCCGTAATGTTGTCTCAGAATGGACAGTTGTGTAGATTGGATAGCGTGTCAGTTATGCAGTTGCACGCTGTTTTCTAGAACCACCAAATGATGCAAGGCTGAAGGGGAGGGACATGTTTCGAATATTAATAAATTTTGTTGGAATTTGGAATTTCTGTTGATAATACAGAACAGAAAGTGATCGCATCTATCGCTAATTATTTGTTGTTTTGTGTATTTTTCGTACTTTGGCTATTTTTCGAACATTGTTCTCGCGTCACTATTCGTTTGTACTCCATAAGCCAAACACGTGTGTTCTATAGTCGGACAGTGTGAAATATAATTCTATTATAACCCAAGTTTAACATTTTAATCATTTCCACGAAACCAAATTACAACAAAAAATGGTCTTAAAATGTACTAAATTTACCCTTATTTATGAAACTATTCAAGCTGTATACAATTGTATACAAAACACCAAATGCTGTAAGGATGAAGGGAAGGAACGTGTCTCTGATCTTAAAAAATAATCTTAAAAAGTATTAAACTTGTCCTTATTTATGAAACTATTCGAACTAAATGCAAAATAAAAGAAATGTAACGATAAAAATCGATAGTAAAAATGAACAGAAAGCAAATAATAACACTATTTATATTTTTAAATACAAACACGAACAGAAACAGAGCCGAAACTTACAATTAGTACACGAATGTCTGACGAATTTTCAAACTCGTTCTTTTCTCGAAAACGAAGCTTCAAATGAAAGAAGCGTTATTCCTTTCTTTCAATTTATTTTCATATATCGTATAAATCACTACCCTATCGGTTGTACCATAATTTTGGCAACACCCAAATTAGTATGCATAGAAATCATTAGTAGGGATAATTGAAAAAGATCTCTCAATAGTATTTCCTTGAATCAGATTCGCGTTATTTGCGTCCAATAAGAATTCGCGAACTTAAATAAGATCAGTGTTCCTTCAGAAAGGAATAGAAACGATGATGAACTCAGTGCAATTTTCACTATCTCGAACATAAATCGGAAGAAAGGCTTTCCCTTGATCCGAAAGAACTCGATCAGCCTTGATCGGTAGATGGTTCACTCTGAAGCACAGTTCTTTTTTTTTCTGTGTCGCAGCTTTCTCCTTCGCCTCTCTTTCTCTCCCTACCCATGTGACATCGATTTTCCCATGGTTCGTATAGATTTTCACCTTTGTAGAAAGTGTCGTACACTCAACGGGACGATGTCACTGCTTTTCTCTCCGCCCGAAGTACCCTTGCTCCATATTTGCATCCGGTCTTCAAGTGCCCAACCTTCTGTCTCACATTTACCTGCTCCTGAAACTGTGTTAGCTCAAGTGTTGTGGAAAGTCTGAGCATGGGGCTCCCCTGCTGCTCGTCGATCATAGATTTATCGATAAGGAGAATCGCTTCCTTTATCGGGGAGCAGAAACGAAAACGAAATTGGTATTCTTCGGGTAGCGATTTGTGTACAGCTACGCTCTCGATGATACATCGCTTTGCGCGTGATCCTTATCGTAGAACAGTTTTTAACACTAAGTTTACGGAATCCGACATTTCGAACGGGTTTCGAACTTCATGAGCAAAATTCGCAAGAACAATTACTATTATTCCTAGCAATTTTTGGTGACTTTTATCGATCGAGTGATTCGAACATACCCTGATCTACTTCCTTCTCAGCTCTGCTGATTTTTAATTCTGTTCGAAGTGTACCTATTTCTTGGTACATGTGTATCACGAATAGATATACAAGAAATGTTCGTAAATCTAGTGTTAAGGGCTTTGCGATATAACATGGTAAAATGTTGAAATTACAATATCTTATTCAAAATTGGAAGAAAAAAATGTAAAGCAAAATTTTATGACTTAACATCTATACACATAGTTGCCTATCTATTTACGGTGTTTAATTTAATTTCGTTCTCAGGAATTCAAGGAAACGAACTTTATGAATTTTTAAATTATTCTTTTTCATCTTCGTGTGTAGCAAGCTAATTGAAACGAATGAGTATTTAAGCTTGACAACGAAAATCTTTTATTTAATTGTGAATTTCTTCATTTTGACGATTTCGGTAATCCAGTGATCTCAGAGTAATTTTCATGGTTATTTGTTTCTGTTACGCGTTTATTTCAAGCTGTGTCGCGTTTAATTCTTCATTTGCTCGCGATATCGTAAGCGTCGTGTAAAGCCGGAGTGGGCTTTTAAACTCTAGTTGAGATTAAACTAGTACCTATCGTGAGGCCGCCTTTAAGCTCGGCTTAGACTTTAAGCTTTGGCAGAGAACCCCTAAGCAAATAGTTTTGATTGATAATGGACTAGGAGAAACATCGTAATGGATTGAGTACAAAGGCGGAACTAGCGGTACTCAAGTTTGGACGTACCCTACTATAATACAGAAGTAATGTAATAGGATTATTAGTCGGTTATTGCTGGACTATGTACACACAGCTAATAGGTATATCATTGAAATTCAATGAAGCAGGTAATATTAAGATAATACGAGATAATAAATTTTCGATACGATACTAGTAAAAAGTAGAAAATAAAAAGATCATATCAATAATGTCTAAAATGTGTTTCTTTAAATTTGACTACTCCAAGTAGTGTGCAGTATTTTGGTAGAAATATATTTTTCCTTAATTTAAAGATGAACGAACGAATTCATTTCGTTCTCACACAGGGAGCAAAAGGGTTGGGCAGGTGAAAAAATTGACCAGATAACTAATTTATCTTCAACCTAATCCATTCGAGGGTCCAGCAATCGTCCCATCCCAAAAATTACAACGGTGATTGATAAAATTTTAATGTACCGACCCTGAATTCGCTCGATTGAAAAATGTTCCGGGCAATAAAGTTCTTAGCATCGTTTTTTCAAACGTAGACGATTTCTCTTTCGCACGGTGAACATCGGTGGCAGAGCCGCATACTCCTGTTTCTTACATCTCTCTCTCTCTCTCTCTCTCTCTCTCTCTGTCTGTCTCTTTTATATATATACACACATACACATGTTATATCTCTCTCTCTCTTTCTATTTCTCGTCCTTCAATAGCAACCCTTGTCACTGTCTGGGGGCTTGATTTCTTGCTAAACTCTGTCGACAAGAAACTTCGCATCCAGGAAGGAGTACCTCGCTCTTTCCCCATTTACTTATCCCTCGGGATAGTCACGGTGGTCGAGGCTGTGCATCACCGGCGACAACGGTCCTTCGACTTGGCAAAATTCCACTCAATTTCCGCGGAGTTCACGTACGACAGACAGACCGCACGTAAGATGATGGCCGTTGAATTATGAACAATCGCCGTTGCCGCCTTTCTTCTTCCGTTTTTCCCCGTTTTCCTTCAGTTGTTGATGGGTGTTCAGTTGTGGTTTCCTCGAGCTCAGCTGTTCGAACCGAGCATGTAGCCAGTGTATCGTCTGAGTATTTAAGTTGATTTATGTATTCTATTTGTAGGTCAAGTTATTGTTTCTAATTTACTATTATAAAATAATAATTAGGATAGGGTAGGGTAAATAGGTAGGTTAGATTAAGGCCTGATATAGTTAAATAATAAGAAAAGTGTTATCGGAAGCCATCGAAAACTGAAAATGTATAAATAAATAAATAAATAAATAATAGTCAGCGTATCGTCGTATGTTTATAATGAAATCGCACTGACATTTTTATAATATAATTGCGTTCGATGATATTCTGAAATTTCGTGAATTACAGAAAAAAATCGAGGAAAATTGGAAATAGGTAACTAATGGAAAGTAAAAAATTTGTTGACATGATTTAAAATTACGACAAAGTAATCGTTGAAATAATTCTGAGGATGAGAACAAAAGATTTACACAGAGTACTTAGGATTTAATTTTATTACAATGATATTAATAATAGTACATTAATTATATCTATACTTAAGTATTCTAAAATTTGTTCTACCAACTTATATCTCCATTCTTTAACAAGATTCTTTAATGCAGAGTGACATATAGAAAGTAATTTGTTCTAACATCACAGAGACCATAGAAGAAACTTCTGTTTAGCAGAGAATATTAACACATTGTCGACCGACAATGTTACCAAAAATTTATCTCAGGTCACCGACTGTTATTCCATAATTGGATGTGGAAGTAAAACAATGTAAATAAACTTTAACAGATTTTATTTATTATTCAACTTTTAACACATTGCGGACCGCTAAGAAATCTGTAAGACATACGCCTGGGACCACACGTTTTTCAGCAAACTTGCACGTTACTAAATTCGTGATAACATTTTTATCAATAAAGTAATGTTTGTCAAACTTTCAAAAATTGTAAAATAGGACGCATTTTAGGTATTTCTACTTTTACTTATTATTTAGTAGAGGAGATATGATAGGGCACAGATGTGCATAAAATAAAAGTGAACTGATTAGAATATTAATAATATATATTTAAAACAGTTTAATGATAACAACTTAGTTTTACCATAGTGGAATTATAAGTTTGTTATGAATAATCACCAACTGGTCATTTTGACTGCTTTTGTAGTTCTAGCGTTAAGAGAAAGCTGGTTTATGGTTAATTTTTGTTTCGTAGTATTTCTGCATTCAATTTCTAACATCCACAAAACTGACTCGCACCTAGGGGACCCTAGCCCCAGAAACTGCCCAGGCGTGCCAATGCAATCGCAACAGGCGTAAAATAGCCCTGCGTCGCATGTACAAACGCTAAATGATTCCCACAAGCTCGTGTTCCGAAACAGATTTAAGCTTTCTCCACGAGTTTCGTTAAATTGAAAGCTACCGAGCTGTAACTCGGTATGGCGCCTTCCAATCGTTATATCGGGACGTAGCGAGGGAATTACCAACAGCCATGGCCGATTGCTAGCGGCACACTGCGGTGCCCTCACCTGTCGCTTTCTCGGTTTCCTCTCTTTGTGCGGCGGCCACCTCAATTACCGAGGCTGTTCGTATCGGTGACTTCAAGACGGCCAATCTGCCTCGACGAATCAATTGAGAACCGGCCTGGCCCCCGCAGAATGTTTGGACCGTCGAGGAAGTTTAAGGGAATTTCGTCCTTCCACTTTGTTGATCTCGTTATTCAGGAGCCCCCGTACGGTTGCTGCGTTTGTTGGACCGTATTATGGGTTAATTAATCTTTGACACGTTCCATGCCATGTGTACCGTTGATGGTACACGTTAAACTTTCCGTTCGGGCCGTGTGTACCATTCACGGTGCACGCTGGCATGTTTACTTAAATGCGCTTAAAATGTACAGTGGCTCCAAAAAGTATTCGTACACTATGTTATAAATAAATTCATTTAACCCTGAAATTTTGAGTCTGATAGGGGTATTTGATAAAACTTTGTAGGTATGTAGATCGTAATAGTATACGTATGAATTAATCTCTTCTTTTCATCTAAATGTCATTTTAAAGGGGTGAAACCAACGTTGAAGTTTCTGAGTTTTCTCTCATTTTTTAAAGATAACTTTGTAATGGTACTTGCTGAAGCAAAACCTTTCAAATAGAAAATGTTTAGTTTTTAATACCCTATCGTCCTGCTATAAAAAAAAGAACACAGAAAAGCTTGTATTCAAAACGTGAAAAATCGCTGAAACTTTGAAATTCGTTATCAGCCCCCTTAAAGGATATCTTGCCGCCAAAAAAATTTCTCCATGCAAGACACACTATGCTCTGTACACACATAAAGTTTCATTGAAATCAGAATTTCAGAAGTAGATGAATTTCCTTATAATACAGTGTACGAATACTTTTTGGAGCCACTGCACGGTTTGTAACACGTTTAAGGCTGAATAATATGTTGGAACAGAGCGAAAGAGGGGTTATAAAAATGCGATATAGAATAAAACGTGTAACTTCGTTTAATTGCTGTTTTGTTAATTACAAATATATATTTTATACTCAGTTTATCTTTTATAGAGGATGATGGATGATTTCATTTTCGTTTCTGCAGTGGTACTGTTTATTTATCATTTATGATAATTTGGCAGCCGATTATTATAATCTGTAAACATTTTGTAAATTAATCGCTTATTTACTTTGCGACGAAGTAACAGTTGCACTAATTTGTTGCAATATAACGGGTATTTCTTAAACATTTACTCTGATAAACAGAACTGAAATTGATTAATTTTATGGTTTGATTTTAATTAACCTAATCTGGACACGCCCGATTGCTGTAATATATATTTACTCTTCGATGTTCTGGGTAAAGAGAAATGAGGTGTCGATTCTTTCGATTCACCTTAAACGATACACAGGTAGACAGCATGACTATTATGACAATAAATAATATTTCGATTACGTTCTAATGCGTTCATACGCCATTAGAAATAAATAAAAATTTTCATTCTACAAAGTTTAGCATTTTCACTACTTTTTTTTTCCTCCTTGTGCAAGTACCTAAATAACGTAAATATTTCTATCCATCCTGCTTTAGTACAACAATAATCTGGAAAGTAAATCCGTAGTCCGATGACAATACTGAATTAAGCTTCGTACTGCAGGAAAACACCATGGGAAGTTGTCGGTTTGCGTCGAGGAAAGAGGAAAAAGCGAATATAATCTTCACGCGTTGAACTATTTTATTTTTTCGTTTCCTCTTCGCTTTTACCTTTCTTCTTTATACGAAGCCAGCATGCGCAAGTACTTGCTTCATTGTAAACTTCCCTGAGATTACTCTACCTTTGGGAGTGGATATAACCACTTGCGGGAAAAACGTATGTACGATTTTATAATACTTTTTCCATCTCGTAGATAAACACGTACAGGACTGTTGTAATGCATAGATTTAAGGATTGGTATTGTAAGATTGGTGTGTGTGTGCGTGTGCGTGTGTGTGTGAAGGGATCGATAGAGTGGGGCTGTTTTGTCTTTTGGGGTCCCGCTCGATCGAGAGATGAAAGGGTGAGAAGCTGAGTAGTTAGCGTGGAACAAGGAGTTGTGTAGCTTGCTTAGTTTGTTTTGTATTCATTTGCGTCGTTTTCATTTTATCAAATACACATATATTTATAACTTCATTCACTTCTCTTTCTTTTCTTTTTTGTTTTTTTAGATTTATAACCTTTCCTATAGTACTGCAAATTTTAACGTTCGTCTGTACCCCTACATTTTTCAGAAATCTTGCGGAAAGCTTCGAATATGCTGAACGATCAATTTTATTCGATTCTGTCGATGGTACCGGGTGTTAGAAATTTAATATCTGTGAATTCTTTTCACGGGTATTAGTTAAATTGGAGAGAATCACTTCCTTGCGTAAGCGTCTGGATTTGGTTAAGATTACGAACGCTAAAGCGGTCACTGCTGTGCGGTGGGTTCCCGTAAAATGGGAATTCCTATAACTCGTCAAAGATAATTGCGACTATTTTTCCACGAATCCTGATACACCGCACTAAATAATAAAATACAGGGATTTCCCAGATATAAAAGTTAAATCTGCTTTAGTTGAGCTTTAGTTTATCGTTACCGATTTCCTCTGCTTCATAATCGTTTTGCTTTTTGACGCAGTCATAGGAAATAAAAATTGGCGTTTCAGTAATCATTCGAGATATGTTTCTTTTGGTGACATTAACGTATTAATCGTATTATTAATTTAACAAGCTAAATATGTTTTTGTGAATAATTTAGTATACGAAGCAAAATTATATTTAGAAACTATATAGATGATAAGCTAAGTTTAATAAAGTTATTTTTCATAATTATTACTTCGTTTATTTTTATTTTTTTTTTATATAAAAGAGTCATTTAAAAATGAAAGAAATCTTGTGAATCATGTCGGTTTCTTGAAGAACCGAGTCGTGGTGCACCTTATCTAATTTTAATTTAAATACTTGTGGCTGAAATTCCTTGCAACGTCGTGTGTACACACATTCCTAGCATAGATGCGTGTACATGTTCTCGGCAGGTTACGCAATTCACATCTCCCTGACCTACTATATTGGCATCCAAGCATAGCAACTATTAAAGGAATTTGTCCCCTTGTACCAGCGCGGATTCTTATACTTGCCACATGCTTTGCATTTCCTTCCTTTATCACCTTCTAACTTTACTTTCCAACTTCACCGTTACCTTTGTCTTAATTTTATGATTTTTACACAATTAAATTGTTTCCAATTTTTTCCTCAAGTTATAGTATTATAATTCGACGAAATAAAGAGAGCTATGTGAACCGTTTAATGTTATTTCTACATAGTTAATCATGAACTGACATTGGCAATGTAAATAACAATGACTTGGTCCTTAATGACTTCCCAAGCAAATACAACTCGTTCAATGATAATAATTTTCCTCTTTCGTTTTGCTCGAGATAAACACGAACTCATCAAAATGGCAAGCTTCAATCAAAATGCCGTGAAGCACGAAATTTTCAGCGGTTATGAATCGATATAATTAATTACATAAAGTATTATATCTCCCCGAGCAAAATTTCAGGTTAATTCGTAAGATTGATTATGCCAATATCAATGAAGATACATACGTCATTGTTCAAATCAATCACGCTTGAACCAATTAACGGTCTCTTACGAAAGAAACAGGGATTTTCTGTAGCCGTTACGTAAGTAATGTTATCGATCGTAACAACGTTTCTTAACCTCTAAGGTGACGTATTGTCTCAGCTCTTGCGATGGTGCCCCTTCCTTAACGATCACCTTGACTCTCTTACTCCCCGGGTGACGCGATTTGAGAATTACTAGTATGCTTCTTCGTTTTTCTTCGTTTTGCTTCTTTTTTTATTTCTACCCGTGGGCGAATGCAGAACGCTTTTTAAAGGTTCGAAAAATAGGAAGTGGACAATTGTAAAGTGGAGGGAAAGTTTGGGAAAGGGAATTTACTGGTAGAAGGGTGGTAGTCACCCAGGAGGGTTAGGCTCTGACTCAGGGGATACGCGATGGTCAGGCCTCCTATACCCCGTGGTTATAAACCAGAGCCGGTTTCCATAATAAATGTAAACAATTATGAATTTCTAATAGGTGTCGCACCTGGTTGTTCTGTTGGTATTCTGAGTTTGTTCTTCTGCTAGTGAGTGAAAGTTGAGCGCCTTTTAAGGGATCGTAAAAATGAAAGGTTGGAGAGGGAAGTGGACAATTGTAAAATGGAGAGAAAAATTCGAAAAAGGGAATTTACTGGTAAAAGGGTGGTGGTCACCCGGGTTGGTTAGGCATTGACCCAGGAAATACGCGATGGTCAGGTCCAAACCCCGTGGTTATAAACCAGAGCAGGTTTCCATAATTATTACAAATAATTATCGATCCTTAACAAGTAAGACACGTCGGTTTATGCTCATCCGTGTGAACATTCCCGAAAAGTGTACTGACGTCATTACTAAGCAAGTATTTACTTCGTTTCATTCACGTTTCATCCGGTATTCATAGAAAGCCCTGGATCTGGCGTTCGTAGCGGCGCAAAGAGAGCGTAGTACGTCTTCTTCAACAGGCGGCAGAAAGTTAAGAGGGGTCGAAGGAAAAGGGCTCGGGGATGGGTGCCGGGGCGAAGGTTGGAAATTGAGACTGCATCTATCATCCTGAAGCTACCTCAAAGAAACCGAGACGTCTCGGTCGAAGGAGGTAGCTCCGCTAAGGTAAATGTTGTCTCACCTCGCCTACTGGGCGTACGAGGGCAGTGCAAACAGATCCTACGGCCATATTTAACGTTTCCTCGAGGCAGCAGGACCGAGCACTCACCAGGATAGCACCTGGGAACCAAAACATTTCGTTCACGATTTTTTTGCCGCGTTAAACCGCTGCTGGCGTCCCTGTAAAGGGTCGCCGTCTCGTTACTATTCTTTGAGAACACTTCAATCAGTTCCTTGATCGTCCTTTGGGACAATGTATGGAGAGTGGAAGGATCAGAGGTATTTGTGGGAGGTATTTTAATCGAAGTGCCTGTTTAGTCCTTATAAAGACGCGTAACGTTGAGTACTACGCATTTCCGAATGTTTCACGGTTAATACATGTATATGTTGTATTATTTAGTGGAATGTTTTAAAGAAATGTGATCCTCTGAATTATGTAGTAAGTCGAAATGAGCTGATTCTGTAGATGTATTTGCTTCAAGATTATGTTGGACATTTTATGTATTAAGTACTATAAAATATGAATGTACCTGTACAGGACGAGTCACGAGAAACAGGACCCCTAAATAACGGAGGTATTTAGAAGTTCTATGTTTTGTAACATACGCTGCATAGTTATCCAGAATTTAATATATGCAATTTTAAATCTAAGTAGACTTTGAACAAGATTTGACTTGAACAGAAAATTTGTTCGCTTATGTTGGGAGACCAACCTTCTTATTCCGCCTCGAATATCCACCGTATATAAAACCATCATAAAACATAGTGATACAAGGTTGACCGTGATCCATTTATATTTTCCACGCGAACAAATTCGACTAAACGTCACCTTAATCCTTTATATCTCCTTTTTACCGTTCCATGTATCTCGGTACATATTTCAAGTGCCTTTTTCACGAACGAAGAACCAACGGTTAAGTATCCTCGAACGACAAGAAAAAGCAGGGTCCCCGGACAAATGGCTCATGGACACTCGAAATGGGTTTCCAATGTTCGTGGTCCCGTCTCCATTCCATGTTTCAACGACAGTACAATTCTGGCCCAACAAAGTGTATAACCGGTCAATTGGTTTCTCCTTAGAAACTGCGAATAGAAACATTTACCATTATATTGGAGGATAGCCTTCGAATAACCTGCCTGCATTTCTACGTGTGCGTTTCTATTCAATGAAACTCTAAAATATCTATTGCAGTAGATTCCCGTTTAACCGAATCCCATATGGTCTAAAGATATCAGAACGCAAGTTTTGTTATAGCACAGGAAATGTTATGTGAATGTGAAAAAGTATGCGAAATTCAGTATCCAAAAATTTAAAAACACAAAATAAAACGATTAATAGAAAAATTATTTGAACAACATGACAAAAGGTATATTTAGTTGGACGAAAGTTAATCAGTTTTTAGTGCTGGAAACTGGAAAGAAGTCACTTGGAAGAATAGCAGCTCTGATTAACTATAGCCTCTATAGGTCCGTCTTATTTAACACAATTTTAAAACTAGGGTACGCGTATTTTCATTATGGGTCGAAACGATAATATCGATGAACAGACAAAAAGAAGCGGACGGAACGAATGAAAAGAAACCCCTTTTACCCCTGTGCCGTCCGGGGTAACTTCTTTTCAGTTCCCAAAGCCCATCGGATAATTATTAACGACATTGATTTTGTAACGACACAACGATGGTGAATAATTTAATTATTGGAATTACCGTAAAATGACACAATATTGTTCGCAAATGTATAACGTTTTCTACATTCATTTATCTATGGTTCTGAAAAGCATGGTGTACCGAACCGTACCAAATTTTATCCGGCTGAATGAATCATTTGAAATGATTTATCCTATTTTATCCCTTTCATAATCACATAAGCTAAATACTTGCAATAAATGCCGAAGTGGCATCGAAATTTCTCTTCGACGGGATATTGGTTTAAAGCCTACCGTCATTATAATATATTGAAACAAACATCGATTCGATGATTACATTATCATTATTCATTCCACGTGCAAGCATATGTATACACACATCAGCCACCTCTGTCCTCGACCATCTACGCCCATCCGTTATGACGTTTTGTGTCATCGCTTAAGCACAAAGATCTAAAAATATACAAAAGCAAGTTACGGTGTTATCGATTTCTCTTTCTTCATTTGCGTGCTCCCGCCGTCTGTGCTTTTGTCTTTTTGAGCTGTTTGTCCTTTTCGAACCTTCCGGCAATTCGGAACAGTGCGCGTTAGAAGCAGACCCTTTCATCCGTGCCGTGGGTATTATCGCGCACGCCATCTGCACCTACAACCCTTTCCCGCTGGTTTGTACCCTTTTCCCTTCTCCCTTGCCCACCCTCTCTCTCTCCCTCCCTATCTCTCTCTCTCTCTTTCTCGCAAACCTACAACCAGTCCACCTCCACACTTCCGCTTTTCCGACGCAACCCTTCTTCCGCCTCTTTCCTCGTTCCGTGGCTACACTCGAAACGATGTTGCCTCGTGCACGAGCACCACGTTCAATAGATATCAAATGATCAACGAGACACTCGAAAATATACGCGAAAAATATGTTCCTCTAAATCCGTGCTTTAGGCTGTAGCTTGTGCGGTGCGAGACGATTGGATGCATTGAATAATAAAAGGCACGCGGGATGATACCTGAATAATTTAGTCGGTTTGTTTGGCCCTTTTGGTTCGCGTACGGCGCCCCCGTCGTGTCTCTTTTTTTCTCCTTGGGTTTGCTTTAACTGATTACAGGCAGTCTACATGTGTCTTGATTTGTTTATGCATAATAGATGAAGGATATTTAAGTTCGATATTTTTGATTTCTTATTGTGTATTAGTTTAATCATTCGACAGCTATATTCTTACCTTTTTTAAGTACGTATATGTTCAGAATGTCGTCATTTTTTTATTTTTACCGTGATACAAAATATTTGGTTTGAACTTAGAAAGTGGAATTAAAAGTAATAAAAGGTACAAGTGTGTATCGAGGAGGTGAAATAAATGTTTTCAGTGTAGCTTTAAGCATTACGAAAACTTAATCATTTTGATCTTAAAATGGTCAAAGTTAAAGTAATTCCTTTTTAAATTTAAAAATGTTAATGAATGTTTCCACGCAGATTTAATCCTCAATTGTTTAATCATTTCACTATATTTCCTAAGTAATATTGAATGAAAAGTCCGTCGATGAAGAATTTACAAAATTTAAATTAAAGTAATGTAATTAATTTAAATTTAAATCTTTACTTATGAATTGTTTCTTGGATTTAGAGAAAAGTTTTAAATATTTCGTCTTACGTGGATTTGTTTTCATTCGAACGTTTCTTTCTACGCATACTCTTCCAGTAAAATTTCACCATAAACTATTTCGAATAAACAGAAAGTTTGCCGATTAGTTCACGTGGACACTAAAATTTCACAATCGCATTCACCTTTAAGGGTATCCGTTGCTAAAATTTACGATCGATTTTATTACGGTGTACTTAACCCCCTATGTTTCGAGAATTTAATGAACGGTAAAATTTGTAATTCCTGGACCGGACACGGAATTCATTAATATTCAAACCGTTTTCACGTTAATTATCCTCCGTTGAATTCAGAAAATACCTTTGAACTTATATCAGAGAGTGGGTGGGGTGCCCCATCAAGACGCGAAGAAACAAATCGAATAACTGTAATGCCATTTACTGAAATGGCGAGGACGAAGGAAGAGGTGAAGAGGTCTATAGGAAAATTCATTCTTCTGGAATACGGCTGTACGATCTTGCTATAGCCTGTCGAGCGCTAAATTTAATATGTCTTCTTCGATACCCCTTGAGAACCATCGGTACGTGAAAGATACGCCACTGCTGACACGCATCAAACATTTATGTATTTGTGTGTATGCTGCCACGTACATGTTGCGTGTTGTATATTCCACTGTTCTAGATTTCTGCTTTTTACAATTTCTCAAAGTGGTCGAAAAACCATCCTTCTTGTTTTCTGGTAAATCATTTGAGTCAAAAACGCAACATTCTCTTTGTAGGTTATTTCAATCAGCTTTCATCGTTGAATGTTGTTTCTTAACATTGTAATTGTATAAAACTATCGAGAGAATTTATGGAATTTTTTTTAGTAACCACAATGCTAAGAAATAAACTTTTGCTTGAGTATATTATAAATCAGGCTTGTAAATAAAACAAATTCATGTATCGATCGATAAAATTTGCTAATTTATATTTTTAAAATGGATGAAGTTGGTGATTCCATAAACATGTCAGTTTATGTCATAATTATTCTGGATACGCAGGAAGTAACTGTCAATAATGATTGAAACAAGACGTGATAAAATATTTACTCGTTTAAGTTGAAGAAAGTTAAATTTTATTGTTAAACTTTGTTTTGTACATAGGAATGCAAAAGAAAAATTTAATATTTAAAATGTATATAATAGAAATATTTTGACCAGATAGTTAGAAAGGTGAAATAAGGATTCGTTTTCGTTCGATGCGTTGGCAGTATTCGTAGAGCAACTGACTACGACCCCGAGGAACCCGCGTTCGATTCTCCTCGGGTTTCCTCCGATTCTCGTTTCGCAGCTATATAACAACGCGTACGGCACTCTCTCTCATGCAACAGAGAGAGGTGTTTTATAGTAGATTTTACAGAAAGGTGCCCTCGTGTTTTGTGTTTTCCTTTCATTCGTTTCGTGAATGAACAATCCACAGCCTTAGCTCCATGCACACGTTATCAATCGTATGTATTGGCGTTCCCAAACTGTGGAGATAAATGAGCTGGTAAAAATCGCTATGTTCACAGAATGTATTTCTCTGATTCTGTGAACACGCAAGCTAGCTACAGCTATATTTTTTTTTTCTTAATTTTGATTTCTTTTACGTATTTCAGAATTAGCAGAACCATTTGTTTTTTAATCCCTTATATAATTACATATTATGTATATCTTAAGTACATAAATCGCTGTACGAACCGAATTCTTCTTGAAATGTTTCAATTATAGAAACGGGGAATTATCCTAAAACGATATTTTCTACTCAAATCTATCTTATTAAAGGTCTTAAATTTATTCTTGGTTAAAAAAAAGACCTTAATACTTTGCTGACCGGTCATAAGTTAACTCGTGTTTGTGCTTTATTAATTGCACTACATCAATGTTTGAAGCAACGTATCTTTATAACATAACATTATAAGATGTTTGTAAATTTTTACAAGTTCGGTATCCTTTCGACGCATACCTATATAATGTAATATAAAAATAAAGTAAATAAAATACAGTGATAAAATGAATACAAAAATAAAGTATAGAGTATATAAAATAAATAAAGTATACTTTCTGCAGAAAATCGTAGTAAATTTTGAATGCTTCACCGCAGTGAATTTATAAGACTGTTATGAATAATCACCAATCGGTCATTTTGATTGCTTTAGTAGTTCTAGTGTTAAAAAATTGAATTAAAAAAAATGTGTAAAATAGCAAATTGTGCGAAAGTCGAGGGGCGCCTGTATTCCGAACGCTTCAGCCTGTGTACTTTATCGCAACCGATCAAATCGAGGGGGGATCGTTTACCGTTTCCCGTGATCGAACAAATTATTTTTCCCCCGCTGTATAAATTACCCCTGTTTCGTCGTTGCAACAGTTAGTTTCCGGTCTAGCCTCGCGGTTCACGGAATAAGGCAATTAATGTTGAAGCAGCTTGAAGTCACTCGGAATGAAATAGGATTACCCTGCAATTGTGTCTCGCCTACAAATACGTTTCTCTTCTCTCTCTCTCTCTCTCTCTCTCTCTCTCCCTCTCTCTTCACCTTGTCTGCGCACAGCTTTCGGCGTTACAAGCTCGCCGAGCTTCCTACAACGTACTGCTCTCTCGGTTTCTCTGTGAACCTTAGAAATGTGCGTAATTAAGACACTCGAATGGTTGTGCTCTCAAGAGATACTCCTGCGGTCACTGGTACACGCGCGTAAGTTTTCTGTTGCGCAAGCAAACGCACCCCGTAAGATTTTACCACCCGCACGATTAATTACGGAAAGCACTTCAGTTGCACGAGAATTATTCAAGGAACCCAACGCGTCCTGCGTGGTTCTCATTTTTTTTTTTGTTGCCACGACGAAAACCGCCTTGAATATTCTTTCACTGCTCCTATCTAATTCGAGGATTATTTGTTGGGATAGGGTGAATGTTTTATCGGGTCTAGAAGTTAATTCGTTGCATTTCCTCGAGAAGTTTAATATTTATTTATAAAAAAGATGTTTTAATCTTCGAAATATTTTATATTACTTTCAAGAGCGACGGCTAATCTTTCAGGCGATCGCCGAATACCTTGACGAAAAAAAGGTGGAGGTTTCGATGCTATGAAGTTATAAATGATTTAGCATAGAGGCATAGAATTAACAACTAGACTTAATATTTTATTTGTGGTAACTTTTTAAATACGAAATGTTTGAGGATGTACTGTTATATTTATTTTTTGGTTCTTTTTTGATGAAAATCTTCTTAGCATATCGGTCAAGCTTACCTGATTAAAATGAGATATAATTTGAATGAAATAAAGTAAAGCGATCGATAAATTTTCTGTAAATTTTATTCCATAAATGGTAGGCGAATGTAATCAGAATTATGTCGGTTTTGGCCTCGTTTTGATCAGAAAAATTTAACCAATATAGTAAAATCATCTAAAAACGGAGCAAAAACTAGAAAGTTCTAGTTTTTGCATTAGGATTGTCACACGATACACGGTAATTTTAATCTTTTTCAAACGCCTAGCCACTCGATCCCTCTTCGTCTTTTTACTCGTCCTACTTCGCGATCAGTCGATGTCGGCAAAGATTAACCGCCTTGCGCTATGATTTAAGTCACGACAGTGCGTGCAACGGTTCGTAAAAGAAGGGTATTTATAAAAATTGAAACGCGAACGAGACCCATGCCTCTTATAGGCGGCTCATAAAATGTATCACGAGTCTGACCCGTGTTCCTTATGCTTGAGTCGTAAAACGTATCTCGAGTCTCGCACGATGTTGTAACGCAAGGGGTTAAACGGGGATAGCATTTCGTGTCCCTAGCAGTTATACACTTGCACTCGGTCCCTAGCTGCGAGCTTGTAGCGAGAAAATACTGTATTGAGTTCTTAACGCGTATCTACTGTGTATTTAAATACACGTACCTACCGAGTACATCCGTATGTGTGTGTAATCATTTAAAGTACCGTACACTTTTGTACACGTTGCTTAAGTGTAACACGAATTAAAATTTTCGTATTTTACACTTGTAATTATGACTCTCGAAAACTGTACTTTAACCCTTTCACGTAAAACACGGGTGCGAAAAAATAAGAACACAGATATGAAAAAAAAGATCAACGAGGTTTCGTTGTTTGAGACGAGAAAAATTCCTTATGCGTATATTTTTGCTTCGTAGTATTTCTGCATTCAATTTCTAACATACTGATTAACACGTTCGTCACCACGTCACCCAAATATGGGTGACGCTCTTTTTCTTAAAATTAAATAGGATTTTAAATTGAAATTTTAAAAGGAATTCAATGGAATAAATATTGAAGTATAAAATACATATATATATATAAGTATAAAATACATAAAATAAAAATAAAAAGTTAAAATTTCTGCTGTTTTTATATTTCTTTACCCAAGTTTTCTATGCAATTGAATTTGGGTCCAGCGAGAAATTCAGTCAAATCACGCTGGGCGACGAACGTGTTAACCGAGAATACGAAATTCGTTTATTACTGAACTCACTCCTTTCTCATCACCCGAACCACACCCAACAACTGCGAGGAACGCAACATACAAATCTCCATCGAGCACATTCTAACCGACTGCCCCAAATACAGCACCAAAAGGACGGATTACAATCTACCAAACTCCAATACCATGCTACAAAAAGAAGATACGTGCAAAAGAGCGTTACACTTCCTAAAAGACATTGGATTATATCGCTTAACACTATTCCTACCACGACCGGTCAAATGACCGTTTTTAAAATTTCAATTAGAATTTTATAGATACAATGTAATTGAATCGCCTTTAAACTTTAGTCTTTTCCTCAAATATACGTATAATATATTTTTCAATATTCACTTCTTTCTTCATTGTTTATTTTCTGAGAAAAATTGTAGTCTGTCTTACGTGGGAATGTCGCGGTAGGAATAGGTATACGTGAAGTGTCGGTAGGAATAGTGTTAATATAGCGCTTGAGGTCTACAGGAAATTCTACCCTGGTCACTAATAACCCTTAACAGATTCACGTGACCTTAAACGTACAACCAAAAAAGAAAAAAAAAGGAAATTCGTTTATCGTGCTGTTTTTATAAATCAATTAATTCTTTTTGCCAACCCTTCAGTCTTAAATTTTTGTTCGGCACTATAATATTGTAGGAGCCAGAAATTACCCATAGATTTATTAAGTTTTATTTATACTAATTAGGATTTAAGATTATGAAGGTTTAGTGGCGAAATGCGTGGAGGGCAGAAGATCGTGAGCGAGCGAAACGGAGTTGTAAAAACGATTTTGTCACGAAATGTTTTTTTTTTTTTTTTGAAACAAGACGTCCATCCTTTGTTCATTCCGTGCGCAATGTTCATGTAATTGTAACCCAACTCTCTTTTGTACTATTTTAAAATATATAATCTTTTATTAATCGTTTCCTACAATATTGTTCACAATTCAGCAATGACCGTCTCAACACGAGGCCGGAAAATGTGGCCGGGAAAAGGGGAAAGAAAATGTCGAGAAATTCGTCAGCTCTGCGGAGGATCCGCGAAAATTTCCTGAGAGAAGCGATAAGATGTAATAATCGCCTTCTTTCGCCGCGGCAGCAGCGACGGGCACATACCCTGGCCGGTTATAGAACACCAGGGCGGTGTAATAACCTCCGTGGCCCAGATACGGGAGAAAAATCGAAGTCGACGACAGACATATTGGATGCTCGGAAGATACTCCTCTTTCGTTTCGCTGTGTTTTTGCCCCACTTCTTACGGCGGCGGCCCGATCCGCTCCGACATCCAAATATCAATTCTTTCGGGACACACGTGCGGCCGCCGCCCGGGGATCGATACGATTCGAGGCTGCATAATCTCTCGCGCGACAATGCACCCTTTCTGCCGCCGCGGCCTCTGTTCGAACAAGCCCGGAAATATACGCGGAAACGCGGCGTCCCGTTGCAGTTCTTCAATCTGTTTCGTCCCGCTTTTTGGGATCGGATAAATGGGCGACGGGCTCGGGGAACCTGGAGCGTATCGGGTGTTCTGTGATGGAGCATCGCACTCGCGATAGATCGCTTTTTCTGGCCTCGGTTCGGGGGTGGCTCGGAGAAGGCTGTATACAAATTGTTACACTGTGCGTACGAGTTCGAACGCGATCCGCTCGAGGAGACGGCTTCGAACTTTGAATTAACCCTTTGTACTCGAGAGGTGACTGTTAGTCGTTTAACAATACTCGTTTAAAAATTCTCTAATTCGAAATATTTACTATTGTTGGAAATTCATATCTTAACGAATAAACAAAAATCAATCCCCTCGAAGAAATATTTATGTAAGGTCGAGCTATCGGCTGAGGAGGTTCCGGGAACGGGTCAAGTGGTTTTCCTTACCACGCTGTGCGTAAGAATTAGAGGACCCTAACGAACGGTGTCCTTTAGCCTCTTTCTATTCATTCGAGTCTTGTCTCTCGCTGTGTAGAGATCAGGTTTAGAAAGCGATATACCTTCCCTTAGAAATAAAGTCTAGTTAAAATCTTAAGTGAACAGTTATCATTATTTTATTCCTTTCAATCCATAATCTCCAATAACTATGATTCACGTATATTAAACTTCATTTAGTTTAGTTAAGTCGTATATTAAAATTTACATATACGACTATTTAACGTCCGGGTCTGAACGAACGTCTGAAAATTTGCGAAACTATCATATGCTAGGATTACGATGTCCCACGAGAGGAGACAGCCGAGTGCAAAGGGTTAAGTTTCCGTCATTTGAAATTTATTTACTTAAGATGAGATAAGATAAGATAACGTTATTGTTCTCCTTATGTATGGGATTACAAGGGAGTTCCGTTTCTTTACAATCCTCCTTATCTTCTCACCTCGCTTATTCCTTAACACATTGTATGCCGGCCCCGCGAAAACGCGGGTTTGGAAGTCTGTTGCTTTAGCGCCGGTTTTGCGATAATACAACATTCTTTTGTTTGGCGATTTGTTTGTTTCTATTTTTCGTTATCGTTAAATTGCATATAATGAATATGCAAACCAATTTTAGTGTTTTACAATAATGTATAAAATTTTAAATATTTTCTTCACCTACAGTTTTAAATGCCTCAGATGCCACCGGCATACAATGTGTTAACTTTCCTATTCCGACAGAACTTTCCCTCCAACCCAATAATTTGTCTAACCGTTCTTACTAGAATCCCTTCCACATGTAAACACACAAACATACACACCTCGACAAAGGCAATCATTCTCGCACTCCTGTTTTCGTGTTACGCGTTCGTTAATTTTTCACGCATTTATTCGTTCCGATCGCGCGCACCCTGTTTATCCGGGATTACCTGGCGCTGCGCCGTTTATGTTCACGGCGGGCGTTCGGCCCTCTGGCTGGTGCATTGTCGGTGCGCGGTTTTATGGAAAACAGAATATCATTTCGCGCGGCACGATCGTTCCGCGCGGTTATTGTTTATCATTGTAATTAAATTTGCGCTGCGGTTGATTTAAAACGGGCAAATTCACCGTGTTCCCGGTATCTTTTATGCATCGAAGGGATTAAGCGTGTAGAAGTTCCGGATGAATTTCGCTTTGCATCTTTTATTAAATTATGCGAGGATTCCGCGGAATGCTTTCGTTTACGAGCAAGTGGCGATGGGTTGTTATTTGTATGGCACTTAATTGTTATTGTTATATTTGTTTACGGAATCAACCCTTTGATACGGGAACAGAAGGGCAAAGTAAGCGGGGGGAAGTACAGTACAAAAAAAGGAAAAAACAAGAAAACAATACGTGGCAGTTCGTTGCCATCATAAATCTTGTCCAACGTATTTTCTATTTTGCGAAATTTTTACCCAGGCCTGGATAATGTCCGTTGATACGTGGCAACCAGATCTGGGTGAACTTCAGATACGTTGTAAGAGAATACTGTTCTCGGGAACTCTTTTCTTATTTTTATTTTCTTGCTGTACGTTTTTTTCTACCAGTAATTTATGGTCTCCTTGAATGAGTTTCCGCCAGAGTTTCGTCAGAGTCCGGTCATCCCTTTGTCTATGTTTCGTGACTGGGGCAGCACAAACCCTTCTGTGCATACTTTCACTTTCTCTTCCACTTTTCCTACTATGACGTTTCTCTAGTTGCACCTCTTTTTAATCTATCTCTATCCTATTTTTTGTCTACCCTTCTTGACACTCGAACCACCAGATCAGGCAAAATGACCAATCGGTGATTATACATAGCAGCCTTATAAATTCACTGTGGTAAAGCTTTCAAAATTTACTATGATTTTCTGCAGAAAGTATAAATAAGGATTCGTTTTCTATGTATTCAATATCTTTTTATGTAATTTTCAATATGATCTCTTTCATGTAAATAAGTACACTATAATTGTTGGTAGTATACCGAATTTGAAGATGTCCGCCTTTAATTCGTTTGAGACTATGTGAACTTGAAGAACTCTAAGTGCGTTCCTAATTATTTCGAGCTACAATTAAGATCAATATTATTGTAAAAATCAGGGGTAATAAAAGTTTTGAACGTTGAAAGGGTTGTCCAAAAAAATTGATTTGCAGATTTACGAATTATCGTGCGAAAGTGTATCGTATACGCGAATCATGATTTCCGTTTCACCGTGCAAAGGCGTCATCCCTCTTTCTTTATTTTCCAGTTTCACTTTTTGTTTTCCTCCCCATCTCCTCTTCCTTCTTCCTCATCTTTTGCATCGCTGAACCGCTCTTGAGCAACCCGGTGGAGGCCATTGTCTGAAAAGTTCCATTCAATCCTAAACTCGGTTGAAGCCACAAAGGCTTCCTTATCGGAATTAACGCGTGGGAAAACAAAAGTTTCCACGGGAGATCGATGTTTTCTAAATATTGCTAAATAATGTTCACGCCTGAACTTTCGTTAAATCTTCTGGTATCGTAACTTTTAATTTCTTTAAATCTGAATACCTGTCGAGATATTATATCTGAGTAGCGAATTGATTAATGAAATTTGTTTTCACGTGGTGTGATCAAATATTTATTAGGATTCATAGCGCAGTATTTAAATAGTTCGTCAATTATAGGAAACACTAATTTTTCGACGTGTTCTAGAAGAGAATGTAAAGATGCATCAACTGGTGATAATATCACATATGTATGAATACTAAATTTAATTGATTCATCAATTTTACTAATAATTTTGCAGAGTGTGATATTTTTCAAAACAGCTCGAAATGCGTAACGTTACAAGACATTTCTTACACTCTCACATGGTCGACGTGATACACACGTCGTTGGCGTTCCTATAACAATAGCACCTCGACGTGCGTGGCACGTCTTTCCATCGCAAGCGGCTAATTTGAATGGAAGTTACAAAGCGTTAAATGCAAAGGTACCGAATTAATTTGCACACCTAATAATAATTCTTATATAATAAGAGTCCATTTTGCGATTACAATAGGAAGGATTAATGTCATAATGCTTTTACGGTCCATGAATTCCTTGACACCCCTTCATAGTGAGGATGAAGGATAGTTATTCGGATAGTTTCTCTACTTTCATGGTTTCAACCTCGTTGTGGAGAATATGTTGCTGTTAACTAAGTATTCCCAGCAAAGTTGGAGTAGCGCTTTCGTGTTAATGTACAGTCGGATAATTAAATCACGTTTCACGGAGAAAATTTTCAGCTATCGCTGATCTCACAACGTGGAATTACGAAACATCTTATCTCTGTTGTTTTATTAGTTAACTCTACTGCGAGCTAATCTACTCGTCCATTGAACTTCATGGTTCTTATTACATCTTCGTTGACTGCGTCAATATGTTTCGATGTAACCAGATTAAATTGCGATCTTCATTTTTAATCTGCCTAAGATCTATTTGATATCGCTTTATCGAAATTTCACATAAGTCATTATTCTTTTCGACACTGACTTTTATATGTAGTATTGTCACATTAAGTTAAACTTTAGGCAAATGAAATTAAACTCTGGGCAAATAAATTTAAAATAAATTTAAATAAATTTAAACTTAAAATTTAAATCCCTCCACTAATAAAACAGACTTAAATTTTTCGTCTGATTCGCTTCGAAGTTAACGCCACATTGAAATGAGCTTGTTCATACCATACTTTGTCCAAGATATCTATTTGCCTATGCAAAAATCCGATATTTATATAAATAAAGTTCAGCGCTACCTGAGAGTTTAATTCCATTTGCCTAAAGATTAACTTTATTTGCCCTAAGATTAAATTTATTTGCCCAGAGTTTAAATTCATTTGCCTAAAGATTAACTTTATTTGCCCTAAGATTAAATTCATTTGCTAAAAGTTTAACTTAATGTGACAATACTATATTGTTTGTTACTTATTTTAAGATAGTCATATTATTATCAGCGTAACGATACATGTTTCGGTTCTGAGTATTTTATGTTTTTTATATTAAAATAATCTTTTCATTACAATTTATACAATGGAAAATTATGATATAGCGTTAAGTATTATAATTTATGAATTGAGAATTAAAGCGCGAAGAAAGTCGTAGATTTTTCGAATTCAGGTTTATTTAAAAATACGCGTGTAACAAGTTTTAAAAATAGAACATCTATCTTAATTCAGGATTTCAGAGTTTATCCCAATTTTTTTGCTTATTAAGTTGGAGCTTCATTTTCCCGCGAAATAGTTTGAATTAATTTTGATAAACCAGGCGAGCCGAGGTACCGGTGACATGCTCGTTTCCTGAATGTGGCATATGCGGATTGTGGTTTATGCAAGGATGAATACCGAGGAATTTCCAGCACACGTATATTCGGCATTCGGTACAACCTGTAATATTTTGAATTCCGTAAAATCCTTTCGTTTCTTAGTAACCAATTTCAAATTCAGTACTCTCGTATATTTGTGCCGATGAATATCAAAGTGATCCAATTGTAAGCCGAAAATGTAAAAAAAAAAATTACTTTACTGATTAAATTTTATGAAAATAAGAGCTAAATCATAAAGAAACGTAGTTTTTAGAAGAAATTCTTCAATTAGATCACATTTACAATTATCGACGCATTTGTCAGTAATTGCTCAATTTTTTAAACGTATCTTTCTTTCTTGCGTTAAATGAATTTAGTACCGTTCTTGAAAGAAGCTTATTGGATAAATTAAAAGCAGGTACACAGCTTAATATTTCAAGGTAATCGTAAACCGATTTTACTGTAAAATAATCAGTGAGCCCTAAATATAAAATTTTTCATCCCCTTTTCAATTCGTTAAAGCATAACGCACCGTTTTAATTCAAATGAAATAATTTTACAAACGCAAAGGAAAAATGTATTTCGCGTTGCATGGTTCCCAAGTTTTTCCTTCTTTTAACCCCAACTTCTATTATATATCGTAGAACATTCAATCCGGTTTGCCCTCGCGCACAATTCCTTCCACCCTTCCTCGACCTTCACCCTTTGTCGCGAGCAGACACTTCTGGCGCAATAATCCTCCCTTCAGCTGTCCTCGAAGGTCGTTCTTTTTAGGGCTACGCAACTGTACCACTTCAGCTTGGTCGTTAATAGGTATTCGTAGAAATATGATCTCGTTATTGCTTGTTAACAGCGTCGCGTTCGTTTATTGAATCAGAGATTCGAAAGAAATACTAATTAACAGAACTACCAAGGGGGTCAAAATGACCCAGTTTGTAATTGTAATATTCATAGAAACGTGGTAAACTTATTGTGTGCCCACACATTGGAAAATTTACTATGATAGTTACTATGATTGCTAAAATTTGTTTCCCTTATATTAGGTAACTTTTTCGTACAGCATTCAATTTGATTTCTTTGTCTCCAATTAGTATATCCTAATCGTCGGTAATTTTAGTGTTAATCAACACAGTTTTACGTATAATTAATTGAAGTGACTTCTATAAGCTTTCCGTCTCCAATTTTTATTTTACATATTTTATTTTATTCGATAAGAAGGCTTCAATTTTGGTTACATAAATCTTAGTTTATCTTTATAGAGGAAGAAAATATTGAAAATTGTTATTTTCCATAAAACAATCATATTGAAGTATAGATACATAATTTCTATTTACTGTACTATTATCTGCTTTTGTCATACTTACTACAGAATCTGACTTTTTTGGGAACAATCTTCAGACACGTATAATTACAGAGAAAGAAATATGATTAAAATATGTGGTATCTTTAAAATGATACTACAGTTTAACGTCATCTGGATTGATAAATTTAATTTGCGTCGAGTTCGCCTTTACTATCCACGAACATCTCGAAGATCTTACAGTTTTGTCGTCGTCAGTGCCATCGATCGAAGGTTAAAGAAGAGAAATGCAACAAAAGGGGAGCGTTTGATCAATTTCGTGAGTGGCTGTGTAAATAAAGCCTCTGGGGTGTTCGGCTGTCTCCCGATTCGCGACGTTTCGAGGTGATCCCGACGGGGTAGGATTTTCGGTTGGCTTGAAGTCGATTATTGTGGGAATATGTCGATAGGAAGGAGGTGGTCTGTTGGGTTAACCTGATCGGTATATTGCTCCTGTGGGATATTCACCCGGGTCAATCGACGTATGTACCATGTTTAAAGGCACAATACAATTCTTCTCTCTCTCTCTTTCGTTCTCTCTTTCGTTCTCTCTTTTTCCTTCACCTTCTTATCCCCATCGTTGCCTTTTCGTGAGCAACTTCGTGGTTTTCAGGATACCGTCCCCGAATATAGTTTCCGCTCGAACTTCCCGCACGATTGCACTTCGTTGAAACGTTTATCCGAACTGCAGTTTCGATTCGTACTTTAGAAACCATATACGTGGTCCGTTACAGTTCATGGATGATCTTTCGTTCGTGAACTATGATAGACCTATTATCGTGACGATAATCATGGATGAATATGGTTTGTTTAAAAATTTGAAGTCATCTTACAGGTGTATCATCGAATTTAGGAGATGGTAGGGAGGAATTGAAGGATAACAATTTCGTGTCTGGCTTAAGGAACGTTTTTATTGCGAAAAATAACAGAACAAAGTGAGAATGATCTGAAACAAAGTTAATAAATCTTATGTATCTATAAATAGTTAAATAATAATTGCCAATAATTTTCAAGAAATTGCAATCACTAAAATTTTCAATACAAACGTAATTAGCTAAATAATTCATAAATCTCTTATCAACACTGCATTTAGAATAATAATAAATGATCAGGTACTATTGTATGTTCACGCGTATTTGCAAAAATTTGTAAAAAATTTTGGTTTCCACCAAAAAGGGGGATACAATTAGCTGTATAAATATAATTATCTAAATAATTCCTAAATTTCTCGTCGACACTGTGTTCAGAACAATATCACGTGATCGCTATTGTACGTTCATTGATTCATGTATACAGAACGTAGAAAATGCAGAACGACTTTTTTTTCCTCAGAACAGGAGAACCGCCGTTAAATTACGGGTTCCAGAAAGCCAGTAATACTTTGCAGCAAGGAAATAAAGTGGGGCTTTTGAGCGCGGTAAGATCGATACGGGTGGCAATATGTGCCGACACTTTGTTGGTACACTCGAGGCGAAGTAGCGTCACGAATTGGCGGGAAAGCGGTGGGAAACCGATTTATCGTGCTTCGAAACGTCAGTGCATTAAGTAATATCCTGAAGAGATTTATAGCTGCAGGTGCACCGGCTCGATTCGTGAGGGTACGTCTCTGGGGTAACAACTCTGCATCTCCGCCCTCCGTCTTACCTCAGGAAATAAAGTTCCTGTTCAGGAGATGAACCGAGGAAATCTCAAGAAGTTTTCCTTATCGTGTACCGAGCGTTGAAGCGGGGGATCGGTTGCGAACCATCCTTGCTTCTGACACGCGCATATATTATGAACCACGCGAAATCGAATCCCCTGCACTTCTTCTCCCTCGACTTTTTATACCTTCCGGGCCGATTTTTCTGTTTTCCCTATTTTGCTTTCCCAAATTTTCGGAAAATTACGCGACTAAGTTACTTACACACCTATATGTAGCGTAGTGTTATAAAAATAAGGTTTATTTATTTGTTAGTTAAGATGGGAATACGATTACAATATTATGTATAATTTCGATTCGCACGACTCTGTTGCACGCTCCAACATCTCGTTAAATTTTGCGCCTTTTTGTCAGAGAAAAATTTTCGCTGGCCCCTGGTCTTTCTTCTACCAAGCTCCTCGAAAAAGTCCCTCGAGTATCTGGGGCCGCATAAAAAAAGAAAAAAGGTGTCGGAATTGTCGGTATTCCTGGTACGGGCGGCGAAAAGGGTGCAGTGTCGCGGAAATCGCGAATTCTGCTCTTGTGCATGATCCAAACCTTGTCACGTCACATGGAGAAGTTGCGGAAGTGGCTAAATTTGCCGGTGACCCGGTATCCGTTCCTTTTACGCATACGTAAGTACTATTTCCATGCCCGTGGCTCGAAGCTCGCTTCTTTCGCCGTGCACCAGGACTCACGGGCTTTAAAAAGTTGCGATAGTTTAACGAGATCGGGAACACTTGCTGGGAGAGCCCGGCATTAAGATAACGCGATAGATCCCGATACAGTTTTAGCTGACAACGTTAGAAAACGTGGCGCAGTTCAAACTTAGTTTTCGTTGCCATCGTTTCATCTTATTTTACTTTGTCTTTTTTCCCCAGGCGATCACGTTACCGTTTCTCGTGAATGTAGCTTAGGCACGTTATTATTTAATCCTTTTATTTAATCTAGATTCATAAACATGCATGGGAGATAGGCACACTGTTCGTAAACATTCGTCTCTGAGACGAACATATTATATTGATACGGGAAATTTTACTTTTATTCATTTAGTAAAGTGAGAGGATGGGGCTCAGGTGTGAATGAAATACAGTGAAGCGACTGGAATATTAATATATGTATTTTAAATAGTTTAATAGTGACAACTTAAACGATTTTTCAATTTGGTAACTACGACATTCTTATTTCCTTCAGAATCACTCTTTCTGCCACACGCTAGCATTTTCCACGTCATATATTCTTCCAAACACTCGTTTCCTTTCTTTCTATTGGGTTGGAGGGATTGTTCTGTCGTATTTTCCGTTTCCGTTAATTCATGTGGAACCCAAACACTTTGCTTTAACGCAAACCCAAGAGATTTAATGTGATCTTCAACAGTTGTATGATGAATGCCAAACTCTTCTGCAATTTCTCGACTCGTTAAATGTGGATTATTTTCCAACATGGATCGCAAAACATCATTATCGATCTTGGCTGGTCGTCCAGATCGATCACTTTCTTGGAGGCTCAGATCCCCGGAACGAAATTTGCTAAACCATCTTTGACAAGTGCGAACATTTACAATAACTTTTCCAAATACCGCACATAAATTTTTACACGCAACCGATGCGTTGCTTCCTTTTTGGAATTCATACAAAATGCAGTGTCGTAAATGCACTTTATCTACCGACATGTTTTTCACTTTAAATATCACAAGTAAATGATGAACGGTAAAAAAGGACTCCTTTTATATTATACAGCAGGTAAAAAAACAAAAAAGATTCCCAATGACTCACTAGCCAGATGTTTTTTCTATTTACAAGAAAAATTACCTACCTATTTAAAATACGACAGAACTTTCCCTCCAACCCAATAATTCTAAACCTTTCTCACTTGATGCATTCGATCACGTTCACCCAAAAATTCTTCAGTTGCGATGTTTTCTCAAGTGCTCATCTTTCGCGACTTAGAAACACTTGAGTCCAAAAAATCTCACGATCGAAAACACACAGATCCCGTGGTACCAAATTAATAACACGAAACAAAAAACTTAAAAAATTATTTTTTAACTGGCCCCTCTGTGTAGAATCTACACTGTGTTTAATGTCATCGTTTCTAAAGGTCTAACATAATTAACAATCTATCGAAGCAGTCTGGCAGAAAGACAATAAACTTCCTTCCGACGGTTTAATTCGTTTACAGGGAACGGGTAATTAAGTTGAAGGGATGAAAAAGACTTCCCTCTTTCTTCCTCTCCTTTTTTCCCCATTTTCTTCTTCTTCTTTCCTCTCTAGCCACGACGTTCACGAGTTCCCATGAAATTACGCTGTTAGATGTTGTAGCGCAAAGAAGTATATTTCATTTTTTTGTCGTTCAGAGAACCGGCGGTTTCGTCGTTCGTAAGTGTTCCCGTGAATTAATGGCGAAGGTAGCAGTTTCCGGTGGAGTAGTGGTTGTTAACCACGTCAAGCTTTCTGCTTTTCCTTTCTCTCGGGGAACGTTCGTAAATTGCAGAAAGAAAGTTCAAGCTTTGTTGATCGCTATCGAATTAAGGCTCGTGCGCGGATCGGTAGGACTTCCAAGATAATAGAATAAGAAGCGAGAAAATTAATTTTCTGCCTGAAATTTCACGATATCGCTTACTAAAAGCATAGAAAGGCTTAACAGTTCGCTTACACTAATACCTTAACATTTAACCAACCGAATAGGGTGGTCTTCCATTCTATCCTTTGCCATTGATTCTATTTACTTTTGTTATTAGTTAGTCTTGAATCGGAGTTGAATTTATTAAAAATTTTACTTTGGAACAAAAGAAAACGGTTTTGATGAACTGTGAACAACACCAGTTTAAGAATAACTAATTTCTAACTTTAACGTTCTTACTTCTTTCACAATCATGCTCTTTTTGCCCTACGCTCGCATTTTCCCCGTCATATATACTTCCAAACACTCGTTTCCTTTCTTTCTAATTCTAAACCTTTTTCAATCGATGCATTCGGTCACGTTCATCCAAAATTCCTCAGACGTGATGTTTTCTCAAGTGCTCATCTTTCGCACCTTAGAAACACTCGAGTCCAAACATTCTACGTTCACACGACTCAAGTCAACTCAACTTATCGCTCAACTCAAGCACTTTTCACATTTTTTTAAACTCGCATCCACTCGATCGCATTTGTACATATATAAATTACTAAATTCATTTACCAAACTATAAAGTAATCGCTAAACTATAATACAATCGTACAATTCCGCGAGTCGCGTAGAACGTAGAACGTAGCAGAACAGGTCTAACGTTCGTCGCAAAGCACTAATATGGCGAGTCAAAGTAACCCGGTGTCCGCCGTCGGTTCTACTTCATTCACTGTTCTTTGGCTGTGTCCCCTCCGGAAGAAACGCCGATAAGAACAATCTTTACACCTTTCGCCGTGGATGAATCGCCTCTCATGATCATCTCTACAGCAAAAATCCTAAATTCAACCGAGAGGCGGTTGCCCGATCTGGAAGGTCTCCGAGCGAACGCCGGCAGTCGAGCAGTGATTCGAATATTTCGAATGAAAATCGAGACGAATGAAAATGACGGAGCGCCAGTTGGAGAGGGGCACGCGTTCGCGATGAAACGACGCCGGGCCTCGAAACAATTCCTATCACAGGCGGGGCCGAGTCAGCGGTAAAACGCGGGCGGCCCGAGGGGTTTCGAATGAGAACGGGGGGGTTGAAAGGAGAGTCCTTCAGGAGTTCGACAGCCCGCTACCGGCAGCAGCCAGAGTTATGATCCCACAATATCCTCCTATGATTGGATCCTCGCAACTTTCTCGGGCAGGTTTCCTTTTTTCTCGACACCAGCCACACTGGTCCTTGTTCGCCCGAAACTCACCCTCCTTTCTTCGTTCTTATCTTTCTCTCTGTCTCCCCCTGTCATCCCCTTAGGCGCTGCGGTTTAGAGGTGGCCGTAGTACGGGCTTGACGAATCCGAGGTGCTGGAGACGTTGGCCCACCCAGGTCATGGTGCGCAAGATTCTATTGGGTAGCGGGATTTCTCAAAATTAGGAAGACCCACGAAGAGTATAACCAGTATGACTTGGAGACTGGTACTACGGGAGGTTGAATTGTTAACCCACGGGGTAGGGTCCTCCGACGTCAACCAAAAGGAATTGCGCTCCTGGGGGTAGATGGTGGAGTCCATATTGTGGGTTTGAGTCGCTTCGGCGTCTCGACGAGAGAGCTACGCTAATTGCAGCTCGGGGCCAGCCTACAGAGCTGGTAGGGTGTTAGAAAGGCCCTGCCTCAACCATGGAAGTCCTGTTGAGCTTGCACTCTCAGGCGCATTGGTAGCAACTGCATAGGTGTCCCGTAGATTGTGCGTTGACTGGGCATGTGGCAACCTTCCTGCCCCCGCCACTAGGAGGAATTTACCGACGACCTTTCTCACAAGTGCTCGAGACCAGTTACGTCTTCTATGTATACGAGTTCCGACCTGTCCCCTCCTATCCCTGTGTCTACGGGATGGGCCTGTTAGGTAGCTTTAGCGATGAGTCCACTATCTGGCCCCAAACGAAACACCGCTTTCCCATTCCCTTTCCTTCTCACTTTCTCTCATTCACAACAGTCACTACTCATCTCTATCCCTCCCCCATGGGGCTCGTGTGGATAAGTCCTAGTGGCAGGTGCCGCACGTTAAGTCACTCAGACGTAATGTCCACCTGTCATCCAGCATTATTCTTCCTCTTCGCGGTCCTCACACGGAGGCCTCTTTACCATCCGCTTCATGTTCAACCTCCTGGCAGCGACAACGTTTCCTCTCCGCTCGTTTTTTCGAGCCCGATCCGTGGCGGAGGGAAGTTCGCGGACGGCGACCAACGCCGCGACGCTTCCCAGGTCTTGCATAAATCTACCGTATCGCGGTCATGGTAACTCCTGCTCGTTTTTGTAATCTTGTATACGCGAGGAGAGCATATTCTCCGGCCAGCCGGCTGAAAGTTGCTAAAGTAGATTTGCGGCGATTTAGGGCCGCCTCGGATGGGTTCCGGAAAAAGATTCTCATCGGCCAAGCCCGCGGGGAGCCTTGTTACGTCGCGCGAACATTTCTCAGGGGTTCGCTCGTGCGTTTACTTTCAGGGAAAGAGGCCTGATGTAGGATTAACTGATTTCGTGATTGATGGTGACTCGAAATAGGCTGGTACAACGTTATCGTGGTTTGTAAATTTAACGGTTACTTGATACGTCGAATTTTAACCCTTAACACTGCTACTTTTCAATGTGAATATCGACCGGTAACTTCAACTTATTCTCGTCATATTTTGACTCGTAAGTTTTTAACTGTCAGACTTTAAACGCTACAATAACGTGTAAATAATATTGAAGTCATTCGAAACAATCTTTATTCATTTCAGAAGTAATATAATTTTGTATTACGATATTTATATTATTAATGTATGGTATTTTTTACCCCGGATGTGCTTGAGAGGCACACTTGGAGTCGTATGGGTTAATAAAATAATTAATCAAGAATTGATACGATACAATAAAAATTAACTTGTGAATATTGTGATTTTTAAGAAGGTGAAGGAAGCTTTTAGAATGTTCTTAGAAATACCGAAATAATTATTGAGCGTAATCAATATCGATTAATGGTAAATTCGAATAAAGAAATAATATATTGTTCCACCTTTTTCATTTCGTTTTCGTAGATCGTATCACGGTGTTTCCTTTAAAAGCTTAAAATACGCGCTCTATACGATCGTATCGCTTTTCTTCGCGTTGAAGCCACTTTAAAAATTCATCCCCCACTAATAATTAATCATCGCCTAATTCCCGAACTTCCTTCGGGAGGTAATAGCTTCCGATAATTGATGGAATTTTATTAGAGAATAAAGCGACGCGCGAATTGTACGATGATTACATCCGATCGAGGGTGGGAGAAACGGGGTGGTGTCTGCGCCGATGTAAGGGGTGCGCCTGGTCTTTTCGAGCGGCGGCAGCACATGGAGTAGAAAATTAAACAAAAAACCGTCATGATCCCTTTCAACGGGAGGCAATCACGAAGGCTTAGGGCGACGGCTCGGTCTCTCATAACTGGTTCGGGTCTAAGGATCAGCAGTTGGTCTGCGAGTTCCTTTTCATCGAGGATTTAATATCACCCTATAGACACCGAATTCTCTTATTCCATTCCGAGCTTCTTCTTCGTCAATTTCTCCCTATACAAGTTTGCCACTTTGTCCCTCTTTAATATTCCGTTCTTATCGATCCGCCTTCCTCCATTGTGTTCCCTTCGTTGATTATACCGATCGAATTAATCGAGAAAGTTGTCAACTGTTTTTCTTTCCCAGCAATTTATGTTTCGCGGCGACGTCGGCTTTTGTTTTTGCGGTTCTTTGGATTTTAGCCAGAGCGTTGGACGAGCAAAGTGGAAACGGGAATCGATGTTCCTTTCTGTCTGTGAAATAGTTATTCGTACTCGAGATTAGACGATGCCTGATGAAAAGATTGAAGAATTGGACGTTTTGAGGGGATTGAAGAGAGGATAAAAAATTGTCAAGTCGAAGTTTAAGAATATAATAGTTGGAATTACAGAATACGAAACTTTTCTTTGTTCAGCAGAAATTTGAGGAGTTTAAACTTTTTTTCGATTGACAACAAAAATTACACGGACGGATTTCTTTGAACAACGATCGATGTTTTGTAAGGTATTATTCCTTTCGCGTTCACCTCACAAAAGCTTGAAATTCCTGAAAAATTCGTTAAGGGAGTTGGTTTACAATCGGGTCGGTTATCACGTTTCCAATAAAATCGTCTGTCCGTGATTCATAAAACGTTTTATCATCGAAACCGCTCCTGAAATCAGAGTTGGGTCTAGCAGACCGTACAAATATTTGAACGATATAAAAATTGCACCTGTAGAATGAAAATGTTTGTTTTTAATTCAAAGATACCGTTTCTCAATGACTTTATCGTTTAATTTAATCGCTTATTTAAGGTAAGAGCCATAAAATTCAAAATAACGATGGCAACCAAATATCTTTATAAGTAGTTGTACTTGTTTCAAACACCTGTTTTACCTAACTATTTTAACGCGATGATTTCGAAAACAAAGAGTTACACAACAATGCAACAAATGTTAAATACACTACTTCTATTTTATCTTCCTAAGTTAAAACAATTCTATTTAGAATTTCGAAACGCCGGAAAAAGCTGGAATTTAATGTGATTATTTTAAATTAATAATGTCACTTGAAAAATTAGGACAAATGAATTAGGTAGGTTCTATACCTATACAAAACTTTTAGAATTTTTGAACTTTACCTGGAAAGCAAGAAATATGAGAAACTTCGAGTATTTCAATATATTTATGTAGGATGCGAGTTTAGGAAAATGTGAAGAGTGTTTGAATTGAACGTGTGAACGTAGAATGTTTGGACTGGAGTGTTTCTAAGGCACGAAAGATGGGCACTTGAGAAAACGTCGCGATTGAGGAATTTTGGGTGAACGTGAGCGAATGCATCGAGTAAGAAAGGTTTAGAATTAGAAAGAAAGGAAACGAGTGTTTGGAAGAATATATGATGGGGAAAATGCGAATGCGAGGCAGAAAAAGTGTGATTGCGAAAGAAGTTGCTATGTTGAAATGTCGTTTATATGCTATTAACTTTTTTTATTTATTCATTGCTATAAAACCCTCTAATGCATATTAACAGGAGTAGTTTAACATATGAGAAAATAATGACTATAATTACAATTATCTGTAACTTAATAATATCACTATAACTTAAACTAAAGATTACACATATAAACTATGATTCTTGAGAAATTTTTGAATAAACATAAAAGCGGAAATATTGAGTTGGAAAAGGAAAGAATCAATAGTGTAAAGAGGAAAATAGTCTTTGGCACATAATTTCGTAATCAAATCGGATCTACTTAGATCAAATAAAGGACATTGTCAAATTACATGGTTAATATCTTGTTCAGGATACCCGCACTGACATTCAGGGCTGTAGGCCATATTAATTTTATACAACAAAGAAGAATACCATTAAGTTATTAAATTATTTTAAATATACATTTATTAATATTCTAATCACTTCACTTTATTTTATTCACATCTGAGCCCTATCGGTTCCCTCTGTTAAATGATAAAATAAAAGTACAATAGAAATTTCATATATTTAAAGAAAAAAATTAAAGAATATGAGATGGAATATTTTTATTATATCTAGAAAGGCGATATTCATGTATAGAGCATAAATTGCAAACGGATTAAACGAGAAAACTTCTTTCTCCGTCTCTATGTAGCTCGCTTACAAAGACAAATTATTTGATACGAACAACCTTCGTGAAACAACGCGAATTAAACGAACTCTACCGAGCATAAGCGCGAGCGTAAGGAACTCGATAAACGCGCCGGAAGTTTCGCGGTTTTCGGCCCCGAACCGATCGACCTTCCGCCTCGTCGTAATCTCGTTTCTATCCCGACATCGTCGACAAATTGTTTCCACAGGTTCGAGGGATAACAGATCGAACCACCGCTTCTGCGTACTTCCTGGCAACTGCGGCAGCTTTTAAGCTGGAACGGAGCTTGTTTGTCTCTCATCTGGCGAATCGAATGTAGTGGCTCGTGTTTTCGCGTTTTTTCCATCGTGACCTAACACTTTGAGCTTTTATATGGGTTCTCACACCACCATTCAATTTGGGCTATAAATGCATATATGGGTTCTCACACAACCATTCAACTTGGGCTATAAATGCATATATGGGTTCTCACATAGCCATTCAATTTGGGCTATGAACACGTATATGAGTTCTCACATAGCCATTCAATCTGGGCTATGATCACGTATATGGATTTTCACACAATCATTCAATCTAGGTTACGAATGCATATATGGGTTCTCACACAACCATTGAATTTGGGCTATGAACACGTATATGAGTTCTCACATAGCCGTTCAATCTGGACTATGATCACGTATATGGATTTTCACACAGTCATTCAACCTAGGTTACAAATGCATATATGGGTTCTTACACAACCATTCAATTTGGGCTATGAATGCATATATGGGTTCTCACACAGCCATTCAATTTGGGCTATGAACGCTGTACAGTTTTGTAAAATAGTGTGCTTTGTCATAAACAGTGGGCGGTCCACAACTCAACTCTCATAGGGTTAAGGTCAATTTGTATTAAATTAAATATAATTATATAATAATTAATAATTAGATAATAATTTAATTTTTCACCCTCAAAATTCAACCCTAAAAATTTTGATAAAAAAAGGTAAACTTTTATTATTTGTGATAATTGTCTGTCGCTAACGATTTTGTTCACTTTTCTGATCCTTAAAACTGCGATACTACAATATTTGCAATTATTATTTTTTAAATCCTAAGAATGGTATCAAATCTCTGGTTTTAGCGATTTAACACTAATCAGTGGATAACCAGTTGCCAGCAATTGACACGTGAATAAGCACCGTTCGTATTGATGGATTAGTCCGAGATCGTGCCTCGGGCAAAAGATTAAGCAGTAACTTCCAACGCTAAGGCAAGGGAAACACGAGAAATGTGGAACGCCAAGGGCATGGCGTAGAAATAACGTTAGGGGTGTGAGAGGGTGGGCGGCTGTAATATCTTAATGCTGGCTAGTGTAACGTTATTACCCTTCGCATCGAAGTGACGGAACTTGTACCCTCATGCTGGTTTATTCGACACGAGAAACAGGGGATTTTTATTAGTTTTATTGTTGTTTGCGTTGCGGATAGAAGGTGGTGAACGGAGGAAAACATCTTTGCTCTGAAAACATCTCAGACTTCTGTTTTTGATCCCTTGAAAGTTCAGAAACGTTTACCTCTTTTCCTCCGTAAAGAGAGCAGCTATTCTTTTGTTCCTTAAGTATAATACTCATGGTTTTCTCGGTGTGTTCAGCGTTCTCTCTGTTGGTAACGTAAACTTCTCGTTTAAACGGTCGAATGGAATGGTAATTTTGTGTACCAGCGATTCTGATATTGAATAAGATAAATATAAAGAACGATCGACGGTGGATTGTAAAGATTAAAATGTAGGTTCTTCGCAGCAGCTTTGTTCTTGTAATTTTCCTCAGCCGTAGCGAAACAGTTAGTCAGTCTTGAACCGGAGTTGGATGTATTAAAAATTGTAATTTGGAACTGCAGAAAATGCATTTGATGAGCTGTGAACAATGCTAATTGAACACTAACTAATAACAAAAGTAAATAGAATCAATGGTAGTGGAAAGAATGGGAGGTCTCCCCATTTGGTTGGTCAAGTATTAACAGAAATGCGTCCACTTAAATCTTTGCATACGGCTTACGAGATAACTCGTATATAGCAAGTGTGAACTAGTGGTTGGTTCACAGCTCATCGAATGCATCTTCTGCTCTTCCAAAGTACAATTTTTAATATGTTCAACTCCGGTTCAAGACTAATTAATAACAGAAGTA